>APFE030334495.1:151735-176411 GCA_000404065.3 Pinus taeda | reverse complement strand
GGACAAATTGTCCTGACGATGAACCACACTGGTGGTTCGAAACGCATCGACAAATGATTCTTTATGTGATTTCGCCGAAAATTCTCTAACAATATGATGGATCACAAAAGTCTAGATTCCATATAATTCTATTTTATAATGATTTATGCTATTATGAATGAATATTATTTATTCTCCTTTATTTCTAATAAATTGATGATTATTATGAATGATTTTATCAATGATAGTTTCAATAAATTAGTTGTAACATTATTCACCATTTTTAGCCTCCAAGGTAATTTCCAGATTGAAGATTTGACCATTAAAAGTGCCAACTCAGAAATTCGATGGAATAAGAAGTGAAAGTTTTGCAGTTGAGATTTTGAGCAAATGAAGACGAATTTGGAAAATCTGGAACATGGGTTTTGTCCAGAATGGACCCAATTAACTTTAACACAAATTTTTTTGCCCAAATTCGGCGTGTACTGAGAGAAACGCAGGGTTCTTTGAACACGATTTTCTCAGATTTGTTGTTGCGACCGTCCTCCAAATCTTAGCTGCAAAGTCAAATTCGCCTTGCTCTTGGTGAAAGCTGGATGGAAATATATCTTCTTGTTTATCAATTGGTTGGAAACAATCTAATTTTGTAATAGAAATCATGTTGTAGTTATCTCTATTGTAACTTCTCTCTGATCTCTCTCTATTTAAATGAAAACAGAGATCGGAGAGGGGGATGGGAAAATGATGATTTCAGATGGAAAAATGAGGGAGAATTGATGATTTGAATAAGAGATTCAGAAGCAAGGATTCATGATAGGATAGGAAGAAGAAGGGATTGTTGCATTTTGTAATCCTCAAGCTTTTGCTGTTGTAATTATTTCACAATTTGATGATTAATACATGATTTGGGAGTCGCTGTTCATTCTGTTCATCTAAAGTAACCCAGGAGCATCCGCTGGCGGCTAAGGGCCCAGCCTCTGGTGGAGTATGCTGCTGCTGCTGTATATTATCTTTTTGGTTTATGCATGGTTCTCATTATCAGCTTTATTTGGTAATCTGGTATGTTCTATTATTTTACATCACGGTTCTGTTATATCTGATTTATGTTCAATTGAGTAATATCGTTCTCTATGACAGGAACGTCGTATTGATTCATCTTGACTTTGTAATGCATTGCTGTTCTTTTAATCATTGATATAATGTTGCTGATCCTTACAGAATTTATTGTTGTTCAATTACAACATGTTCGTGTTGTAACACTTATTAATTGGTATTACTGAATTCATCTTAGAGATTATATTTCCTTGCGATTGTTGAATCTATTCACGTTGTTGTTCCATTACAAAATATAGTCGTATTCTTTATAACTAAGACTGATAATTGGATTACCAGATCAGATTACTATTAAGGTGTGCCATGTGTTAAGTTATTATGCATTTGTATTTGACTTTCAAGCGTTGTTCCATATTCTATCATTAATCAGTGATGTTCTATTTATCGTGTGCTATTTGATTCATCTTTAAAGATAGGGGATTGTCATTTTATTTCTGTAGAACATGATTGTTGCATTTATTCTTGTAGACTAAGGTGTTGTTGCTTATTGAATTCAGTTGCTGTTACATTTCCTAGCTGCTGTTCCATTTCCTGTTATTCGCATTATCTTTGCTTTGGTGTGAAGAACGATCTGAAACTGTAGTGGGCATTGACATTTGTTGTCTAGTTCCTAGATTGATGATCTGTTCCTTGATTATCTTCAGCTACATCAGTTTACAAAGGGATGAGTTACTGTTACTGTACACTTGACTGATCATTTGTTGTAGTTTTCTGAATGCATGATTTAAGTCTTAAGGTGCTTTGCTATAAGTAGATCTCATTTTGAGCATCCATTTACACTTGTATTTTGAGCACTGTACTACATCTTTCATAACATTACTCTTGAGTAAATAGCTGCCTCAGACTGAGTACACTCTTGAAATAAAAAGTATTCCCTGGGTTGAAAATTAATGTGAAGGTATAGGAGTTAAAAAAACACCTTTTTATCGCTCGACACCAGGATTAAGCAAGGAAGGCCTCAAACCCCCACAAAGTACCTTATCATAATTGAAGAGTCCATGCATAAAAAGGAGGAGGTAGGGCCTGCTGAAAGGAAAGTTGAGGAGGTCACCTCCCCAAAAACCATATCAAAGACTCCTATAGCATATATAAGGAGGTCGCCCACTAGATAAACCTCCTTTAGACAACCCAATGCACCTACCACACTCCAACATAAAGAAAAAGGGAAGTTATAGGAAAAATAGAGTGTGCTACAGGAAGAACAGAAGGTGCTACAGGAAGAACAAAATGTGCTATAGGAAGAGAAGAATGAGCAACAGGAGAGGCAGAAGGAAACAAAACAGTTATTGGAGGGGTCAGGTTCCCCAAAAACATTTGAGAAGGACTTCCTAGAGCTACAGGAGCCTAATCCATAGCCTAGTTTGAGCTCCTATTATAAATTCATTGAAGGAGGGACAGTTATTCCCCAAAAATTTGTAATCCCACTTTTCTTTGAACTTGAAGCAGAAAGAGGAATAACCCACATATGGATGCAAATTGCTAAATCCAGAAATATGGAAGACATGGGCCTCATGGAAGAGAGGCTCCTTGAAATGGGCAAGGAGTTAATTGAGTTAAGGGAGAAAGAGTCCACGATGAGAGAATAGCTGCAAGAAAAAAATAGATGGTTGAGGAAGAAATTACAAGAGAAGGAAACCGAAATGGCCACAATGGAAAACCTCTCCATGGAGGCACTATAGTGAAGACAACCATCCAAGTCTTATGCACTCTTTCTCAAACAATAGTGGATGCATTTCCAAATCAATACCTTAGCACAACATGGATCCATGCGATTTCAGGACTACAAAAAATTCATTGAATTGTGTGACCAAAGTAGCATAGAAGACAAAGCCAAATTGGTTGAGTTCTACATGCGTAACATAACCTTGACTGATATGAATGTTTGGGATCCCAATGCAAAGTTGGGGGACCTGTAACTGATGACCCTTTCATATTGGATGACTCATGAGGAGGCCAGAGTTAAGGAGGTAAAGAAAGTAATGGCAAGGGAAGAAAAAGAAACATTATATATCAGGGAAAAGCAGATAAGTGCAATGGTTGTAATTAGTAATCACAACATCATCTCCAATGATGTTGATCTAGAACCTAGATACTTTTCCACCCAAGAATAGGCCATCTCACATTTGAAGACACACTCAGGCTGTTAGGGACAGATTCCAGCAAGCATGTGAGAGAAAATGGAATTTCTTACCCCACAGTCTCCAGATCAGGGAGTAGCACTCTCCTAAAAGGTTGAGGAATGCATTGGAAAGGACACCCATGTACAAAAGGTTCATGCAAAGATTAAAAATCAACTAAATTGGACTCGTCCTCAATCCACCTTTGTTGTTGGGTGTACAGGAAGTAAGGAATGAATAGGAGGAAAGGAAGCAATGGATAGACATAAATAAGGATGCAGGATTATATCCTCAAGAAGGCACACCATCTACAGAACCTTGGGATGTCAGAGTGGTCACTAGGGCCATGAAAGACATGGACATAGATGACTGAGTTTATCAGAGGATGAGAAACAATTTTAGTAGGGGGGTGATGATGAGGCTCATCAATAGGTATATCATAAGGGTCACAATTCCATCTTCTAGATTTAAAATGATCTATTTCTCACATTTATTTACAAATTTTATTATTCTATGCTTAGTGTGGGGGGTAAAAGATGTGTTTCTATGTCATGTGGCCTAATATATTTTAAATGTAGGAATTGGAGCAATTTTGAGATAATTGGAATGCAGGAGCTCAGAGTAGACACCGCAGAGAGATTCTAGGAGATTTTCCACCTCCTTAACTCCTTCAGTCATTCAAATATCACCACTCGATCTCTCATCAACTCGATGTCATTGGCAGCCAAGCTAGTGTGGTTCAAGGAAGATATAGATCCACCTTTCTCGAGTTTGGGAGACAAACATCTTTATTTTCTAGGGATTTGTTGTTAGTTACCCTTTTTTATAAATAAACATGTCAAGGAACTCATTGGGATTCAAATTTTGGTTGTAGCTAAGAGGCTATTGAGCTCAAGCACTTGTGACTGTTATTTTTTATTATTATGTGATGTATTTGACATTTATGTAATGATAATGAGAATTTTCTTGTTGATCCATCACTAAGTTAGTCCAGAGGGCTGAAGCTCTTGGGTTTGGGCCCAACCCCAATAGCTTAGGTCCCTCTTGTGTATTGATATTTCTTTTAGCTTATAATGTTTTATTAATTCTCCATCTTGGTAGAATATAGTTCCTCAAAAATTTTGTGATTGTGGCCTCTATCTCATCTCTCTCAAGGGGGCATGATTAGAGAACTCCACCATCACAACCCAAAAACATTATGTGATTTCTTGCTTATGATTTCTTGGAAAAGTCTACATTTGTTATTCTTCTTTACAAAATATTTTTTTAGCTTTGAAGTTAATTCATTACATAGATCGGAGTTCTTAGCACCAGTTAGATAGTTTCCAAATTCAACTAATATTTTCCACCATTGGTTGTAATATTTTGTAAATGAAAAGAATAAAATGTGCATGTAATGTTGAAGGATGGTTGGACCTGAAGGGAAGGGATATATTCACCATCTCCATCCAAGACTTCTCCACTCTCTTTGATGAATTCCAATTGAATTTCTTGATCTGTGTTTTTAGGTCACTGTGAGCAACCTCCTAGTCCAAAACTGGCCTTCCTGAAGTGTTGAGCTTGGCTAGGGGTGTTGGTCACCTTCCACCCATCCACCACAATCTTCATCCATCATGCCATCCCTTGAATCCATCATTCTTACCTTCCAAACCCTCTCGACACCCTTCCTGTATCATTTCAAGACTTCTTGTAGCACGTCTGTAACAACCTGTTTTTCCCTTGTTTTGACCTGTAATGCCAGTGTAGCTTAGTTTAGGAGTAGGTTAACCCCCCAAATTGGAATACATGATCAGAGGTACCACCTAGGCCCTCCATTAATTTTCCTTTATTGCAAGAGAAAATAGCATTAGTTTCTTCATCACAGATTTGGAAATTAGGGCATTACTTAATTTACAAGTGTGAAATAGATAAATGATGCATGAATTCTTGAGTTGTGAGTTGGTAGAATAATCTTATGTTTTCAAGTGAATTTGATAGCTAGTGGTTGATTGCAATTAGTGTAGTTTCCTTTCTACATGTAGCATAATTCTTGTGTTCTATCATGGATTGATTCATTAGCATTTACAAGTTAGAGTTGAAAATCATTTACTTTTTCTGCACTAGGACTATCTTTTTAATTACGCTTTTAGTAATTAATCTCCCCTAGTTCAGTAGAAGAATGGTCTTAGATCCCTAATGATCAAACGACCTAGTTGAGGGTGGCATGAGTAGAATTCCATCTACTATGTATATAGTACTATTACCTCGAAGTTTGTATGAAACCCGGGTTGATAAATAGAGTTTAGGAGCCTTTGGGAGTTGCAACACTCTTGGTGCAATACCAGGGCTCACCACCTATTCCACAAGTGCCTCTCACGAGTGTCCAAAATAGCCTCTAGCTCCAGAAATAGGTGCTCCTCATAATCCATAGGTGGTATCTCTGTAGCTGCTGTCACCTGTTGTCCTAGTTCCTTTTTCATGAAAGACACATGAAAATGTTTATGTACTTGGATCCCCGCGGGTAGTTCCAGCTCATATTCTACCTCCCCTACCCTCCTAATGACTCTGGATGGCCCATCAAAGTGAGGCTTGAGCTTCTCCACCCCCTCTTGCTTGAGTGACGACTTCCTATACGGCTGGAGCCTCAAGAAGACTAAGTCCCCTACCTCAAACTGCCTCTCTGCGTGACCCCTGTTTGCATAGAGTTTCTACTAGTTCTGCGTAGTCTGGATGTTATCCTTGAGAGACCTCAATATATATTGGCTCTCCTGTATCCTATCCTTGGCCCTGGAGGGCCTTTCTATCTCCAAACATCACGTTAGCAAAAGATAATGCATCTTAACCATAGAAGGCTTTGAATGGGGGCATACATATGGACACGTGGTACATGGTGTTATAGCAGTACTCGCCTATGTGTAACCATCATATCCATGCGCGTTGTTGTCCCATCACGTAGTTACACAAGTAACCCTACATCCATTTGTTAAAAATATTCATCCACCCATCCGTTTGGGGATGATAACTAGTGTTCGGAGTGAGATTTGTGCCCACTAGTCAAAACAGCTCCTACAAAAACCCTCTCATGAACCTATTGTCCCGATCCCTAACTATGGTCTTTGGAAGACCATGAAGTCAAAATATGTCCCTAAAAAATAATTCAGCCACCTATGAGGCCGAGGACTGTGCTGATATGGCAAAAAAGTGTGTAAACTTTGTCAATCGGTCCATCACCATGTATATGCAATCCTTTCCCTGTGTTGTTGGCAACCCGATGATAAATTCCATTGATACACTCTCCCACTTCCCCTTAGGAATAAGAAGAGGTTGTAGTAGCCAACCATGGTGTGTCTTCTCACCCTTGTTCCTTTAGCTTATGTCACACTCTTGAACATGCCTCAAAATACCATCCATTAGGCCCTTCCATGCAAAACTCTCTCTAATGGTCCTATAAGTCTTGGTAAACTCGTGATGCCCTGATAATGGAGAGTCATGGCCTGTCTAAAGGATCTCTCCCTCAATTGGTATTTAGGTATTAAATAAATTTGGTTTTGGAAGTAGATAACCTCATTTATCACCCGATACTAGTTAGCCACCACTGCATCATCAAGGACCTCACATGCAAAACGATCCTTGGAATACTCTACCAGCAACTGTGCCCACCAATCTAATGCAATGCTCATAAATGAAAGTGTAATTAGCCTCCTAGACAACACATTAGCAACCACTTTGTGCTTCTCTTTGATATACTCAACATCAAAGTCATATGCATGGAGCTTGGACACCCACTTCTACTGTCTCTCCTGCAACTACTTCTACTCCAAGAATAATTTGAGACTGTTGTGGTCTGTCTTGACACTGAACCTATTTTCCACTAAATATTTCCTAAACTTGGCTAGCGCATGCATCATGGCTAGCATCTCTTTATCATATATGGAGTACATTTACTCGTGGGGTAGTAGCTTTTGGCTCTCGAGAGCTATCGGGTGTCCCCCTGCATCAAAACAACCCTGACACTGTCCCTTGATGCATCACACTCGAGCATAAAGGGTTGTGCGAAATCTGGGAGTGCCAACACTGGGAAACTACGCATGACCCGTTTAAGGCACTCAAAAGCCTCTTGGCCCCATCTATCCACTCAAACCCGCCATTCTTCATCAAATTAGTGAGAGTTGCTAGTTGTGAGAAGCCCTTCACGAACTTTTGATAGTAGGTGCAAATTCCCAAAAACCCCTCAACTCTGTCACATTCCGGGGCTCTGGCTAATCCCGGATGGCCTTGATCTTCTCCTCATGAACTCTCACGCCATCCTCTCATTTAATGTTCCCTAGATAGAGAATCTATGTCAAACTGAACTCGTACTTGGATAGCTTAGCATAGAACTACTACTCCTCCAAAATAAGCAACACTGTATCAACATGCTGCAAATGCTACTCCTAGGTCTAGTTGTAGATCAATATGCCATCGAATAACACCAACACAAACTTCCTTAGCTGCCCAAAAAATACATGGTTCATGCATGACTAGAAGGTGGCTGGTGCATTGGTTAGCCTAAAGGGCATAAGAAAGAATTTAAAGTGCCCATAGTGGCACCTGAAAGTTGTCTAAGGGTCATCCTGGTCCCTCACCTTGATCTGGTGGTACCCCGAGCACAATTCAATCTTCGAGAAGAACTTGCCCCCCCACAGCTCATCTATCAACTCATATATACGTGGGATGGGGTAGAGGTACTTTGTAGTCTTCTTATTGAGGGCCTGGTAATCTATGCACATGTGTAAGGACCCATCCTTCTTCTTCACCACAAAAATTGATGAAGCAAAAGGGCTGGACCTAGGCCTGATGTGCCCAAGTGCCAACAACTCATGGATGGTCCTCTCAATATCATCCATGTATGCCTTGGAATGTTTGTATGGTGTAGTGATCACTGCCTCTACCCCTGGCTCCAACTCAATGGTATGCTCAAAATATCAATCAAGAGGTTGCTCGAGCAGTATGTCTCCAAACATCACCAGTTACTTGTACATAATAGCCTATATGTCTGGGTGTGGTGGCTTGGCTGATCCCTAGCCTCAAAAATCCTCAACTACATAACCCACTCAATATCGCCATGCCTTAGATCAGCCTCCATCCTATGGGCCAAAAAAGTATGCTGAGGGTAAGAGTGCACATCCCTCAGCAAAACCAATTTTCCATCTTGCCCCATGAACTCCATCTCCAACTTTCTCCAATTTTTAATGACTCAGATAAGTGCATAGAGCCATTGGACACCCATCACCACATTGGTGTCGAGTACATCTACCACAAAAAAATGGCATGTCACTGAATAGTTCCCCATGGCGATTGTCAAGGCGAGAACATAGCGAGTGCACTACATGGTCCTATCTCTTGGCATAAGAACCAAAATTCCCTCAAACTCCTCGGTTGTGATGCCCCTCCTCTAAACCATTTGTGCATCGATGAAGTTATGGGTAGCCCCACTATCCACCAAAATTGAAACATGATGCCCTTGCACTGTTCCCTTGATTCTCAAGGTCAAAAACTCGGGCACCTCTCACAAAGATGCAAGTACCCCTCCTATTTTTGTGAAAGAATCTCCCCCAGGTGGTGGTGGTGTGGTGGTCCCTCTCCACATGTTTTGTGCTATCATCTCCACCAGCTTCTAACTTTATCTCATCCTCTATGTCACTATCAGAAAAGACCTCAATGTAATGGGCAATGCTTGCTATACATCTATGGCCTAGTTCCCATAGTTCCTGATAGGTCAAACACAATTTCCTCTTTTGAAGGTCCCTCATGGTCTCCTCATCCAGCTTCCCTCACCCCTGGTTAGCTCTCAGTGGTGGAGCCCTTCGGTCTCTTCCCCTTTGCTGGAATACCTTTATAGGTGGAAACAATTCTCTAGCCCTAGGTAGGGAATCCTGCAAATCTCGGGCTCTCCCCACTACGTCTTGCAAGGTAGTGGGCTTGTTAGACCTCACCAATCCCTTAACTAGCTCTACTAGCCCCTCTATAAACATGAATAACCTCTTGGCCTCAAACAGATCAGACACCATCACTTACAACCTCAAAAACACATAAATGTAGGTCTCAGCGCTTCATGTTTGTTTGAGCTTTGTCAGATCCCCAAAATTATCCTTTGGGTCTCTCCTCTCGAAATGCTTCAACACCATCCTAGTGAACTCCTCATAGGTTGCCACTATGACATGCCTCATTGTGGTTAACCCATGGAACCACCATTCATGGGATTCTCCCTCCAAATGTAGAGTGGTAATTTTAATTACCTCTCCTTCCATCTTATAATTGAGCTAGAAATAGACATCCAGCTTCTCCACCCACGCTCTTGCTAAACTCTTGGAAGCCCCATCGAAAGTTGGGAGGAATAATCTCCCCATGGTGCACTGTAGATGAGTGCCATGACTGTAACTTCCTCCACCTTGTCCTTTCCCCTTGTTATTAACTTTCAGCTGACAAAAGTCCCTGAAGGTAATGGTCTCTCTAAAGTCAAACCCATATGACTGATCCTCTATAAAGTAATCCCCCATGGGCATCTACTCTTTCCCTTGTGGCCCTCCAATGCCGGATGTCATAAATGTAGGAATGATGGACCTGGGTGGTCTGTTGGGAATGAGGGGTGTATTGGGGCCATGACCCCCTTGGTGATGTGAAGTACTAGAGCCCCTCACCAATCTAGAATTCCCCCTGAATCTTTTTTCGCTTTTTTTTTCTACAGTTTTGTTGTCTCAGCTCCTCAATACCACTGGACAAATTTTGTGCAGCCTTGAGAAGAGATTGGGAAAACGCCTCTTGTTTGCTCCCCCTGTCTCCCACATTATCCCCCATGTTTGGCCTTTCAAACTCTAGTTTAGTACCTCTGGATCTAGGGTGATTTGTAGTTTCATTTCTTTGCTTTTGTACCTCTATCTCCTGTAGGTTACGTTTTATTGGTCCTATGGTGTCATAGACTGATGTTGTTCCCCACAGGCTGAGCCAAGACTATGAGCTCTGATACCGTTGTAATATCCCTAAGGAAATTTTATAGTAAACAATCAAAGCATGTATTGACATAAACACATAAAATTACTCAAACATTAGAACCTAATTTAGAGCCAAAAAATTCTCTACTGAGCCATTTTATTGATAAATAATGAAGTACAATAGGTTCTTAGAAATTATGCACCTCATCTTACCCAAGGCAAGATAACTAAGCCCAAATGATGAGTGTGAGATCTCCTCCAAGCATGCTAGTTGGTTCTTTATGGCTCTATGCTGAAATGCGTAGAAAATGAGTTGTTAGCTCTGTAGAATGATTGTTAGGGCCTCCTCCGGTGCTTAGAAAATTCCAGGAAATCAACTTCAGGCTCTCCATGAAATACCCAAAATAACCCACGAAGGAATTGGCCAATGGTTAACCTTGGAATTTTGGTCCTATATTCCCTCAATGGCTCTATTGCTGGGTAATTCGACCCTCCTGTAAAACTTGCTGCCAAAAACCCCCCAAAATAGTTGCAATCTCCAACACAATACTTTCCTGGAATCCTCCTCAAGTTTCAGCCCAAAACTCACTTCACTCCTCAACCTTTAAGTGTGCCTCCTCCAAGAACTACGCTATGCTTGCCTTGTTGTTGTTGTACCTCTCCACAAACTTGCACTCCCTACTGCTGGTATGAACTAGAATAGATGAGACTCCCTCCTTGGGTTGGCACTCGAAGACCATTGAAGCAAGGGTTGAGATTTCTACTTGAAAACACTTGTGTGCTAAACAACACTTGCTGACTTGGCTTCAGCTCAAGCATGCTCTGTCAAAGAAAATTTCTCAAATATTCAAGAATGACCAAAATGAGTGCCTCTTGCTCTTTTTGTCAAAGAGCCTCCAAAATTCCCATGTGGGCCTAGCTCGACTTTTGCTCCAATGAGAGAGTGTTTCCCATGATGGCCACAATATGAGTGGCTCCCACATACCACTAGTGGCTCAATTTTCTCCTCCATCCTCTAATGTTTGTGCTCACATTTGATCAAAAATACATGGGGGGCCTCTAAACTGACACTTCCTAAGTGCTAATGCGAATTAATTCAATACTAACCAAAAATTGATATTTCCCTTAGAAATGTTGCTAAGTGGGAATATGACATGATGTTAGATTATAATGTTTGTGCTTTGTTAGATGTGATCACGATGATGATGCCCTGTTAGATTATTAGATTTATGTGTTAGCTAATGATGTTTATGTGTGCTAGAGGTGTATATAATTAGATGATGTTAGCAAATTTCAATGTGTATTTTAGATGATATTTATGTTTGTTAGATGGTTATTATCATCATGATTATTATTTTTATGAAATGATATGTATTATCTATTATGTATTGGTGAACTTATATCAAAATTTCATATATGAAATTACATGCAAAAAGACTTTAAGAAAAAATGCAAAGATAACTTTATAAATTACAAATTTTAATATAGTTGAAACTATAATTGTAAAATTATCGTAAATATTTTTATATTGCTTAGATAGTTCATACATATTCATTCTAACCTAATTAGTAAAATATTTCAATACTCACAAGGAAAAAATAAATAAAGCTAAAATAATTTAGTTAGTTCTTAATAAGACGAAAATGTGTAACTCATCAAATTTTTAATATCAAATATTAATAATAATAAATTATTCAAAAATGCAATTTAAACAATAAAAAATTACACATGGTCTCTATGTAGAGATAAAAAACTACTATAGATCCATCATAATCACAATATGAAACACTAAAAGATATTAAATCTTTTGATATGTACATATTTTTTCAAGTTTTGTGTTCTAAAAAGAGATTTTAATATAATGACATTGGATCCCTCTTAGCTCTTGATAGATCCATTATTAAGATGAATCTATACTAGTTTATAAAATTCAATCTATTGTTAAATTTAAAAAAAATTAAGTCAAAACTTGTTATAATTAATTTACATTTAATATAACTTAAAAAATTTATGTTTTAATTCCTTGATGGGGGTGAGATTAGGGTAGCACGTGGAGGCCACCTCCCATGTGTGAAAACAAGTGGATACGATGGGAGGGATGTGCCTCCTGATCCCTTCACATCTTCACATGCAACAAGAGAGGTATTGTCTTAATGTCAGCCATTCGTGTGAGAAATTATTCAACATTTGTGTGTGGGGGTGGTAGAGTGTTAAGGCAATGCACGATGAATGCACCAAACATTCGTCTTTGCATTCAGATATGGTGTTGGGAGTTGTGGTGGGTGCTGGGAAGGAGGAGGAAGCGTTCGAGGTTGACGCTCGTTGGAAACAGAGTTTTGTTGCTCGTTGTGTAAATATACAGGGGTAATGGGCTCGTTTGGTCCTTGCAACTGGGAAACCTGTTTATTGGTGGCGGAACAAAAGACTAGATGGAGAAGAAAAGCTCCTTGTGGCCTGGAGGTAACCTGGTCTGCCTCGTTCTTACAGAGTGGTGGAGCTCGTTGGTAAGGAAACCTCGTAGCCGAAGGAGGAAGCCCAAGTTCCCCTACTCTAATAGTGATTTCTGGTGCGACAGGGCCTGGTGGGTTTGCCTATAGTTTCTAGCTGTTGAATTTGGTAGGTGGTGGCTGATTTTATGCTCGTCTTGGGACGGAAACAACTCACCTATCCCTGGGTGGTGCTCCATCATTGGTGGTATTCTGCAAGGTGGAGGTGTCAAGATTATTTGGTGGGGGTGGTCCTTCATGGGTAGGAGGAACCATCTTGGTGAATTCATGTTATTCTGGGTGGTGTTGCTTGGGTATTTTGTTTGGGGGGAGTGTTCTTTCAGGTGGAAATTCTGTTGTTTGGTGCATATTCAAGGGGTGCCTCCACCATGGGAAGCTACGAAATTGTCAGCATGAAGGGGCTTCTCTTCCTCCCCTATTGTCCTTGGTTCTGAAGGGGTGACAAACTAGTCTCTGGTCACAGTGACGCCCTCTTGGGGTGGCAAAACGGCTGGGCGTGCACGAAAAGGAAATGTAGGTGTGAGAGGAGGTTGTAGAGGTGGCAAGTAGGGGGTGAGCAGAGGTGAAGGGTTGTATGGCCATGGGCAGACTCGCAAGGGTGAAAACACCCATGGTAGTAGGGCGAAGCATGGGCCAGCAACACACAAGGCTTGGGAGGGGCAAGGTCTCCAACACTGCTGCTTGGAGAAATACCATGCTCTAATTGCCATTTTGGTGGACAAGGTGGATGTTGCAGAACGATTTCGGCGTGAGGAGCATGCGGTGCAGATGGCCTCTCTTGAGTGATTGCATTAATTTCAAAGTCAACTTTAGGAAATATTGGTTGTGGTCTGGTGGGGGGGAAACAAACTCACGGAGAAATTAGAAAAGATGGAGACATGGATGGCGCACTGCGAAGGACACGTTCAGTGTGACTTCCACCCTCCTCCACCTCCTGGAATGGCCCCGTACAACCCTGCATCCATTACATCAGACGACTAGTATGATTTCAGGTGTTTTTTACATTTTAGTTGTGTTTTGGTGCCTTTGGCCCAATCATTTATGGATGATGTCCTTAGCTACCTTTTTGTATTTTTGTCATTTGGTGAAATTTTTGGTCAACAAACCCAGTCAGGGTGAGACCACTTGTTTTGGGAAGGACTCTATGTACTCCTTTTTCTGACATTAATAGAATATTGACTTACAAAAAAAAACGTTGTTTTAATAAAATTTAATTTATCACTAAAGTTATGAGAGTTTCAAGAAATTTAAATTTAATATTTATAGCAACTCTTACCAATTTATATTTGAAATTTCTCTCTCTAATGACAAGGAAGAAATGTAAAATAAGGCTTGTGAAGTTGTATTTGGGGATTTGTTGTATTGGAAGTTCTCCCTTAAAGAGACAAGTGAACTTTTTTCTAGTAATAAAGATATAACATTTTCATGCTAATTTAGTTCTTTATTCGCTATTGTGGTTTAAATTTACCTTTTTGTAATAATAAATATGACTTAAATAATACAAAAATTGTATTATGTTAGATTTAACTTTTTGAAAAATAATATATTTGATTATTTCTTAATGAAGAACTCAAGAATTGTTATTGTTTCCACATATTTATCACAAGATAGTCACTAAAATTCATGTTCCCACATTTTTCCTAGATAATACATCATGTTTACAATGATAAAGACATGTCTACTTTAAATAGCTTACTTAAAAATACATAAAATTTATATTTAGTTTACATAATCTAAATACGAAAGAAAAATGCATCATCAAGTCTATTAGAAAGTCAAATAAATGTCTCGTAATCCCTATCACACAATTTATCATTTAATTCTTAGTCATGAAATATTTATTAATTCAACTTTTATTTATAATTATCATTGAAAAAAAGTTAAAACTCTTCCATAATAAATATTTAAAACCTCTCATGCATTGATGTAATCCCATTTTTTTCTCTTATATTTGGTCCATAAAAAGATGTAATCAACATTTTACACATGCACATAAGACCTCCTTTTAGTTTACATAATGTTGCAAATATTGAAATTTAAATATAGTAAACATGAGTTTACCTCTCATGTCAACAATTTAATCTTACATATTAATACACATTTTTTTCATTGTTAAAGTCCTCATAGATTTATCACTACTTGATTTATATTGATTTTGATAAAACCTGAAGAAAAAACATGTGAAATGATTAATAAACCCACAATAAGTATCTAAAATCTAATTATACATTCATTCTCTTTAATTCCTTCATCTCAACCATTTTATGTCAAGTACGGAAGAATTTACTTATTTTATCACAATCATGGAGTGCTCTTGTGAACCTTTCTAGAATAAATCTTCGATGTTATGTTTCCAAATTCTCTATTTTCACATTTTTAGGATATTCTTTTCATTTTCCTATTTGAGAAGGATTGTCACCTTGAATCCTTATTATCATAGATATTGTACACCATGTTTTAAACATTTATATCTATGGAGATATGTTGCATAGCGAAAATAAGGGAGTTTATTATACTATATGGTTGTAGTAGGTCTTTTAGTACACATATATAACACAAGATTTTCCTTCTCCATTTTTGACTATCACTTTGTGAGTTATTTTAGATTGCTACTCACAATGTGATTTGAGAAAGGAGATAATGAGTATATTTAGATTGATAATATTAAAAAATGTATAGTTATAAATAAGCATTCTTAATGGAGTGCTCACCTTTAGGATTCAAAATGGACTTTTACATTATCTAGAGTAGAAAATGTTTTATATTAGAAATATATGTTTGGGGTCACAAAATTATGGCAAAAGAGTACAAAATTAATAACTCTTGTTTAGAATTACAATTTTTTCATCTATTGTGATGCCTATCCAAAGCCAATAGAAGAATTATATTGTAAATTACAATTAAAAAAATTAGTAAAATATGTTAAAATTTTAATTTTTAAATTATAAAATACATAATTGGAAATACTTAGTTTTAAGTGTAAAAATGTTTCCACTAGAAAAAATGTGTAAAAACATTTGTGAATCCTACCAATTATGTAAAATGTCAAAAAGTGAATAAAAATAATATAATTAGCGAAATAAAGGAAACCAAAACATACCACAATAGTATAAATGATTAAATAACACAAGTACATATCACTCTATGTTGTCATCATCTTGGTTATCTTCCTTTCTCGGCATGATAACATTGTTGTTCTCAAAAATGTGTTTTGATCTAGTGTCGTGTCTTAATACAAACCACCAACCCCTATCCAACATATATAGGTAAAAAGAAACCAGGTTACAGTGTTTGGGGAAACCATAAGGCTCCCCAGCGTCATGCCACATCTTTCTAGAGTTGATAGATATCGTCCCACACTAAAGATCTTCCTTTTTCATTATTCTGATCAAACATGTCCCACCACTTGCACTTTAAAGTAACACATTGGAACAAACAAAATCCCACTTCAAAGATCTCTTGTATCTTTCTGATGTAACCTAATGTCCCTTGTATTAGGTTTTGATCATGGTGCCTAGCATAAGTAGTGTTGGGATAGGGTCCCTAGGGTTAGTTTTGGAGTTATTCAACCCAAATTGTGTATATGGTTTTGTAAAATATGTAAAGTCTCTATGATATGTGGATGCAGAGAGCGCAGTTAGATAGGAGTCAAAGGGGTCTTAGCCCCTTGTTTTGATATATAGATAAGTCGGTTTTGAGACTCACCCATGGTTCGCGGACCATGGTATTGTATTGATAAGGCTATAAATAGTTGAGTCATAGCGAATCTTAGAGTAACTTAAGAACTTAGTAGATAGCGAAGAGTCAAGATAGAGACTATTTTAGGTGAGTGCTAAGGTAGGAAGGCTCTGCTTACTATACTTAGGCAAGAAGGGGAAGGCTCCTGCAGTTGAGTGCACAGGAGGCCTTGCTAAGTCCACAGCTGAGTGCATGGGGAGAGTCTATAACATTGAAGATCAATAAAGACTAATTTTGAAGAATATTGTGCAATCTGAGAATTTCCGTTTATGTTATATTCTTTCGCTTAATAATATTTTTTATGAAATAATGTATGAATGTTGCATGAAACCACTAAATCTATCTTATTTATGCATGATTTAAGTAGTTATCTAGTTTTGTGAAGATAAGAATTATTTCTGCTATGTTTCTAAGGAATTGAATATATCTGCACAAAGCCAGATCGTAGACCTTCACGAAGGTCTGGAAGCCATTTTAACTTTGTTATAGTGATGAGCCATAGAAGGATACCGATTTGTGCGAAGGTAGATATCAATTTTTAGAGCTCAAGAACCATTTATCACATGTCGCTGGATGTAGAAACCTGGTTCTAGCATCCCCCAATACCGCTTTGGGTGAGACTGCAGCCTGCGTTATGCAGGTTGTTGCCGAAAGGGCCAACAGTTAGGGTTTTGTTGGTCGGTGCGAACAACTTTGAACCTAGGTTAGGCCCCCTTAATCCAACAAGTAGATTAGTCAAACTTGACTTTCAGTCCATAGTATTGTGTCATGCATCTATCATCGGTATCCTCTGTGTGAAAATGATGTCCATATTCCCACATAGATGGGAACAAATGCATCTATTAAAAAGTGAAAAAGTCATAATTTTGTATGTCTACTAACTTGAACATAATTAAAATATAAAATATAAATGTTACAATTCAAAGGTGCATTATGAAGTTAAAAATGTACAGAAAGATATTATTGTTGAGTTGTTGCACCCAATCCCTATATTTAGCGCATCCTCCTCAGTACGCGGGTAATGACAATATGCACTGTATTTCTCTCTAACTTGATCACCAACCCAACTATTAGGGCACGTCATTGGCCTATGTTCTTTTAATGAGAAGGATATGACACACTTCTACCATTCAGCCGTCTGAATTATTTCATGTCACTTCCCCACTTCCTCCTCTTTTGTTCATATAATGCAACCCACGGTTGTGTCACTTTCAAATTGTAAAGAATGAATTTTTTTGTTGCTTTAATTTTAGAATTCGTTGATGAAATTAAGCCAATATATATAGTAAATATGAGATCAAATATATTTTATTAATTATGAAGTTTATTTTGAACAGTTAATGTGTAGAAAATTGACAGATGATAAGTCACTTACCCTTTATCATGCACCTTTTTCCATTTGTTTGGAGAAGCTCCCCTTCTCTTTTGTCTTCATTCCTTTCATCATCCCAAATCACCACACATGGTGTGTTGTCAATCTTCTTGATGTACTCACTGGCATAATAGAAAGGCTCATATGATATTCACCCCTATGCCATAGACCCCTTGGGTTTTTCCCTTTTTCGAACAAAATTTTTCAATTTCTTCATATACCTCTCTAATAAGAGCATCCAACGACAAGAAATCACCCCAACTAATTCAATCTCATCTACTAGGTGAATTAGAAGATGAACCTGCAAGTCCATGAAACTCATCGACAGTTCCTTCTCAAACATACAAACAATCTCAACTATCTCTTTACGCCACCATGGAATGCTAGCGACATGAATCTCCTTTGATATGATCCAAAGTACAAATGCAGATAATTTAGGTATGGCACGTCATAGGTATTGGGGGAAGTCATGGTTCACACACCCACACATGAGTAAAGGATAATGACATTGCAAAGTAAACACATACAAAAAGTAATTATATTTTATCCCATTGCATAAAAATAATAAAATCATGTTTTTGACATACATACTCTTATAAGGTTCAAATGGTCATGTGATTTCAACCCTGACAAATGGTTTTCCACAGTGGAGCAACATTGTAGTGAAGACCCATATAAAGAAGGCATCCTCACCATCCATTATAACTTCCTTTGCCAAAGAAAGATCATATTTATTTAATATCCATGGGACATCACCTTCTTTGAAAGACCAAGAGGGACAAACCTCTCTACTTTCTTGTCTTGGACAATGTTTCTTTTTAGTTTTTTAAGAAATAAGATTTCTCCTAACGACCAATGTTTCCTTTTATTTTTTGAAGAAATAAGGTTTCTCCTAACAACCAATGTGTCATTTTATTTCTATGATACGTGTCTCCATAAAGAATATGAAATTTTTTTAAATATATGCACAGGATCTAGTAAGTGGGAAATATTAAGATGCTCCCAATATGGGAGCTCATAAAAGGCACATTTCTTTTTCATCCCAATGGGAAATTTCTCAACATAGGTGTCAAATAATTCTGGATCATCGAACAAAGGCTCCCCATTTGAATCGAACATTTATGTAATCCCCTTCTCCTTCTCTCTCTCATATGCTCTAAGCCATTCAGTTGGTGTCATTATTGCAAGCTTTTGGGTTCTCTCTGGTTTACAATTGAAAGCGGATGTTTCTCTTTTGTAAGGGTGTTCTTCTGGGAGGGATACCCTAGAGCAGTCATACAAAGGATTTCATAGATGGTTGGACCACCTAGCCTTCATAGAAGGTCCACAAAATTTACATCCATGATACCCTTGTGTTACAAGACCTGAGAAATTATTGTATAATATAGGGCACATTAGCAATCATGGACAATTGCAGTGAAATAATAATGTTACATATATAAGCAAATCAATAAACATGTAATTTACCAGAGCAAACTCCTAATCATAGATAATCATGTATGGTGTAAGCACATATGTTGTACAATGTAAAAATCCTCTCTATTGCAATGGGTCTTGATACATCGTATACATGTATCCCTTCCCGTAATTCCTTCAATTCATCTACCAATGGTTGTAAGTATACATCCATATATTTCACTTGTCTTCTACGAGAGACTATGAGAGTCAACATAATAGTTGGTGTTTTTGAAGGGAATATGGGTTGATGCCATCCATAGCTATGTTGAGTCTTAGACTTTGTACTTCATCCTTGAATTTTTCGGGCCATGTATCATCTATATGCTTCATGGCTATTGAATCTATTTGGATTCACATAACTCCCAACTCACTTTTGTGTGAGGCATGCCATCCCTGTAACATAGCTAATTATTTGAAATGAAAAAGCCTTTGAATCCTTGGGATTGTAGGCATGTGCCTCAATATCTTATGAGGAGGACCATGTGATTTACCCTTTTTTTATGGTACCTGCCATGCCCACATTTCAGACATATCCATTTGTCTGCATATTCTCCTCTATATAGAATACAATCATTTGGGCATGCATGATATGATATGCACTCAACAGCCAACATTTTCAACAACTGCTTTGCATCTTCGTAGTTAATAAGCAAGACATTATCACTCAAAATAACCTTATCTTTGAATAACTTGTAGATGGTGGGAAACATAATTTTACAATATCAATAGTTAACTTCATAAAATTGATCATTTTTAATGTTGATTGTGTGATAGGATTTGATCTCAAAATATAAAGGACTTTATCATGGTAAATTACCTCAATATTTCCAAGAAACATGCATTCATCATGCCAAACTTTGCTTTCAAGTTGTACAATAACATCATTGTCCCTAGTTGGGTAGAATTTGATTGGCCGTGAGGCCCAAAGAGAGGGATATTTCATATTTTCGAATAAAGTGTCTGTGATATGTTGGCATTATGACACAGGTTTGACTTATGGCATAGGTGTTGTCCTTGATGGCAACTCACTTAAATGACAAAGCTCAGTTCAGGCACTCAAAATGGTAGAAAATAAGAGATTTGCAGGTTCCCGGTCACTAAGGTGCGGACATCGACAAGTTCCGTAGGTGAACCATTCAAAAGGTGCGGATAAGTTCACAGGTGTTCCTATCAAAAGGTGCGGACCTAAAGTTCATGGAATTTCATGCAGAGAAAAATGCACGCATGTGGGAAATCTTATGGTTAGTTCATGGTATTTAGTTCGACAGTAGTGATCCTATGGTTTTGGTTCATGGTATTGCATCCAAAAGAGTTGAACCTAAGTATTGGGTCCTTGGTTTTGTTTCTCAATGGTTTTGGTTCATGGTTTGAGTAAGACCTAGTCTATAAAAAGGAAAGGAGATCTCTTGGCCCTGGAGACGTGGGAGTTGAATACCTTGAGAGAGCAAGATCTAAAATTCTGGTGATCAATTGGTGAGTCATAGCTGGACCTAAATCAAAGAGAAACCTGAGTATTGCAAGTCAGATCTACTAGTGGGT
Organism: Pinus taeda; assembly: GCA_000404065.3. Lineage (NCBI taxonomy): Eukaryota > Viridiplantae > Streptophyta > Pinopsida > Pinales > Pinaceae > Pinus > Pinus taeda. The sequence continues at coordinate 155,638 of APFE030334495.1, read as the reverse complement.
CGAGATTCTTTTGGCGTATGATTAGATCTATAAATCTGATAGTCTAGGGTATAAGAGAAGACTGATAAATTGTCTATACCTGTTGGTGCGCAGTGCAGAGACGATTGTAGGTGCGGAGGTGCACAGTGCACAGATAGAGAAAGTGCGTAGCTTCGCAGGCCATAGAGAGGGCAGGTGTGAAAGTGCATAGGTCACAAACGCCTATAGGTGCGGAGGTGCACCGTTCACACACTGAGAAAGTGCGGAGCTACTCAGGTCACAGAGAGCACAGGTGCGGAAGTGCGCAGGTCACAGACGCCTGCAGGTGCAGAGGTGCGCGGTTCACAGGTAGAGAAAGTGCGAAGCTGCGCACGCTACAGACAGCGCAGGTGCGGAGCTGCACAGTCTCGACATAGCAGAAGTGCGAATATCTGCAGGTTACTCTTGGTGAAGTTGCGGACTTTTCTTGAAATATATTTTAGCTGTTTTTGTTTATACCTGCAGTGTTCTGGGTTTAAAATTGGAGTCTGGTATTATCTTCTGGTTACAACATTCTGAGAATTTATTGGTTGGTTAGCTATATACTTGATGATTATTTGATGTTCATGGATCCAGTCTGAAAATTTATGAAACGTGGTCCCTGGAAGAAAAGAGAAGGTTGTAGCCTTCTGTAGGTAGTAGCCTGCGTACTAGTATCCTAGCTAGTACAAGAGCTAAGGGGGTTGTAGCTCCCTTCCAGGAGAAGCTGGAGAACGAGAGAGGGTTGTAGCTCTCTGCAGGTAGCAGCCTGCGTACTGGTAAAGGACTGCACCAGTACAGAACATGCAAAGAAGTTTCTAATTGAAAGAAGATAAAGACATATTGCAGCAGGTGATTTTCACCCACATTGGGTTTCCACCTTATATCTAGTGTTCCTTGGTGTGACTGTCTATGTTTCTTGTTCCTGTTCATTATTATATGGTTCTGACATATAGATTAATGGTTAACATCTAAAGAATAAATTAAATTAAAATCTGGAAGGTATATGCAAGTTTCATTAGTCAGATCTGCAAGTGTTTATTAGAAAAGATTTGATAATACTGATTCACCCCCCTTCTCAGTATTATTTCCTACAATTGGTATCAGAGCAGGTCCTTCAGAAGAAGCTTGATCGCTTGAAGGAAGATCTATCATCATGAGAAACTACGAGAGAGAAGCATCGATCAAGCCACCAATTTTTGATGGGACCAACTTCGTCTATTGGAAGGTAAGAGTCACAACCTATATTCAATCTCTTGGTACAGAAGTCTGGGATATCATAGATACAGGGTACACTTTTCCATCAGAAACTCCTACAGATCCGGCTGAGAAGAAGCAGTTTGAAACAAATGCAAAGGCTGCCAATACTCTATTAGGGTGTTTATCACAATCAGAATTCGTCAAGGTTATTCAGTATAAAACCGCAAAAGAAATATGGGACAAGATCGTTCTGAGCTAGGAAGGAGATGAATAGGTAAACAAAGCAAAACTTCAAACCCTCAGAATTCAGTATGAAAATCTCAGAATGTACAATGATGAAAGAGTGGCTAACTATTTCCTACGTATAGATGAGATTGTTAATTGTATGAAAAACTTGGGTGAAGAAATAAAAGAGGTTGTTGTGGTTGAAAAGGTTCTAAGATCTTTGTCCCCTAAGTTTGAATCAAAAGTTTATGCAATAGAAGAAAAACAAAATCTACAGAACATTACCATGTCACAGCTGCACGAAATTCTAACTGCTTACGAAATGAGGAAAGGAGGACCATCAGATAGGAGAGAAGCTACATTCAAGGCTTCAGGCAAAGGAGATTACTATGAGTCAGGACATATGTCAGAAGAAGAGGAAGAATCAAATTTTGTCAAGAACCTTCAACGGGGTGCTGGAAGATTCAGAGGTAAGTTACCCTTCAAATGCTTTGCTTGTGGAAGAGTTGGTCACTATGCTATCAAGTGTCCTCATAAAGATAAGATTGGCAAAGGTAAGGAACCTGTCAGATGGAACAAGAAACAGAATGTAAATAAGAAAAGCTACTACACTCATGAAGACAGTAATGGACTTTCAAATAGTGATGAAGATGAACAAGGTAATAATTATAGACTCTTAATGGCTTTTGAAGATGATGATTTCTTGGATGCTATAGATGAAGAAGGTCTTTATGAAGAGATTTCTAAACTCAAAATTTGTTTAGAAGAGAAAAATATGATTATTGATACTCTGCAATTTCAACTTGCTGAAAAAGAAAAACATCATGAAAAGTTAGAATGTGAAATTGTGGGACTCAGAAAAGAGATTGAGAAAACAAAAGCTCTTAATCTTAGATTTACTAAAGGATATGAAACTTTAGATGAGATTATCAAAGTGCAACGTTCTCCACTAATCAAGATAGGTCTGGGATATAATGAAGAATCATCTCAAGTGCAGAAGCCATCCACCTCCAAAAGTTATCTTGATTCAACAAGAAGAAGTGAAAGGGTTGACAATCAACTACAAAAGCGCAATGCTGATCACCAGGTAAATCAGGGACAATTCACCTCAAAAATGAACAAATACTACCAGGTAAGCTGTGGGAAATCTACTTTAAGGATAAACAGAAGCTACAACCAACCACAGGTAAAAGCTTCTCAATTTTCCTCAAGAATGGATGTCAATAGAAACTACAATCATTTGGCTGGTAGATTTGATAATCACATGAGTTTCTTCAAAGGCCAATGTTTCTCTTGTCATAACTTTGGTCACAAAGCAGCTCAATGTGTTGCCTATAAGACAATCATGACTAGAGAAGCTCAAAAACAAAGAAGTATGACTGGGATCACGAAAAGGACCTATAATAACTTTTTTGCTCTTGAAAATGAAATTGAATTTTCTATTTGCAACAACTTCGGTCATGAAGATTTTGAATGTAGGAGCAGGTTTCGGCAAACAACTCAGAAGGAACATGCCTCAAGTGCCAAAACATGGAGAATGAAAGAACCGCAACCAGAAAGATGTGGTATAGCCTTATATGCAGAAGGGCATGAAAATCAATGGTACATCGATAGTGGATGTTTGAAACATATGACGGGTGATAAGGAAAAACTTCAGTCATATAGTTCCTTAGAGAAGGAGAAGAAGGTCTCATTTGGAAATAATACCCCTGCACTCATAAAAGGTAAAGGTTCTGTTCAGTTAAAAGAAAAGGTCAAAGCTGGAAATGTTATGTATGTTTATGGCTTAAAGCATAATCTATTGAGTGTCAGTCAGATGTGTGATCAAGGAACTGAGGTAATATTTCGATCAAATGGGTGTAGTGTTCATGATCTTGATACAGGAAAAACAGTGATCAAAGGCATAAGAACTCCAAATAATTTATACATATTCAAAGAAGGACAACATCAATGCTATCTAAGCAAGAATGATGAAAACTGGCTATGGCACCGGAGATTGGGGCATCTAAGCTTCTCACAAATAAGGAAAGCATGCAAATACCAGGTAGTTCGTGGTCTTCCAGACATCAGAATTCCAGAAAATACAATATGCAAATCATGTCAGTTTGGTAAGCAAACCAGAACTAACTTCCCTAAAAAGGAAGGATCAGCTAGCAGGCCTCTTGAACATGTCCATACTGATGTATGTGGTCCATCTAGGAAAAGGTCACCTCGGGGAGAAGAATACTTTATATTATTCATTGACAACTTTTCCGGGATGTGTTGGATAGGACTTATGAAGCACAAAGACGAAGCCTTCGAAAAATTCAAATCTTTCAAGGCCTTGGTTGAACACGAATTAGATCACAAAATTAAATGCCTCGGGTCTGATAGAGGTGGGGAGTTTACCTCAAATGAATTTTTCGATTTTTGTGAAGAACATGGAATAAGAAGAGAATTCTCTACTGCAAGGAATCCTCAGCAAAATGGAGTAGTGGAAAG
>APFE030334495.1:99034-132608 GCA_000404065.3 Pinus taeda | reverse complement strand
ATATAGGTAGATATCCAGTTTTTTACATAAAAAATATTCCAAAACTTGGATGAGTTAAGTACAAAATGGCTCAAATCCCAGCTATAAACGCTCATATGGCTACACCAGAACATCTACTAAAATGAGCCTATTGCTCCAGAAAAGATAAAATAGCTCTAGCTACCCTCCGAAGAGGAACCAGAAACTGCTTAGGTACACCAACAGTGTGTCGCTGCATATGCACAGGAATCTTCCTCATAGGAAGGGGAGGGACACCCATAGTTAAACCCTCTAGGTTCCTCAGAACCTCACGGAGACTATCGGCATCACCCCCTCCAGCATGTAGTTGGCCGCCTCGTCACACATAGCGAGGTTGGCCTTCAGGTCATACTGGCGCCACATCTGTGTTAAAGCATAAAAGTTCTAGGTCAGTTCTTATCTCATCGTTAAAAAACATTACATATACATTCAAAAGTACAAAAATACTTAAGTACTATCAAAACTTATTCTCACCTTGAGGACCCCAGTTGGTCCCAGGCGGTAGCATCAAGTCTGGGTCACCAGTAAAGTCCATGCCTTCATAGGCATATGCGTCAACAATCACGATCTGGCTGCGAAGCCACTAGAAGAAGTCTTCGTAAAAAAAGTGCCATAGTGGTCCTCCTCTTGTGCGAGGATCAAGTGATGACCAACGACCCTACCTTGGCTCCCTCGGATCTAAGGGACCTAAGCTCACCCGTGGGCACATGATAGGTACCCTCTCAAGGATAAATGAGACTATGATAGGTACCGTACCCAAAACTGTGTTGGGTATGGGTCTTGCATGTTGTTAATTTTGCCTTCAACTAGTGAATCATTGCTTCACACTAGTTGAACATCTGGGGCTGGACAGGTCAATGGCAAGCAACAGTTGGGCCTTTGTTGCTACGTGGGGACTTTTTCACCCCGCCAAATGCACAATCAACCATAAAACTGCCCGCATAGACCGAAATCGAATCCTCTCTATCGGGACTCTGTTGTTGACTAGTCCACTCCCGGGGATGCAATAGATATCTACTAGCTCTGAACTAGATCATGGATCTGACTTGCCACTGGTAAGGTTTGCATGTGCCCCATGGCACAACAAACCATTCAAATAGTAAATTTCATCTTGATCAATTGCGATCTCTTGATCTCCAATCCTGAACACTTGCTTGTGTTCATCCCAACACTGTGTGATCCATCTTAGTAGCTCCTCCTGTCCTTTCATCAGCTCTAGCCTTGCAAAATTCAACAAATCGCAGTGGCACAATGCAAGTATACAAGCTGGATCATTTCACATCAGCAATTCCTCATTGTCATGGGCCCATTCTCTCCATAGGTGAGTCATTTTAGCTCAAAACTTGCATAAAATAACCCTAAAATTAGTTAAAATGGGGCAAAATCACTTAAGGAATCCATGCATGAAGGTTTCAAATGCGCTCTACTACCTCAACACCCCTCTCAGTGCTACATAGGGAGGATTAACACCCTCCCATGGCTCGTACAGAGCGTTTAACGCTCCCTACTGACCTGCTGAAGGGCGTTAGTGCACAAACATGGCTCTAGGGCACCTCAGATCTGCAAATTTCCACCCACAAAACTGACAAAAAAGGTTTAATAAATCATAGAGAAAGGTTTTAGCTCTCACTTGGGACTGACAACACGTCTAGTGGTTGCCCGGATCTCATGCAATGGTCCGTGGAAAATCTACTCCTCTTTAGCTCCAACTAGCTCTCACAAACTTCAAAATAGTGAAAATGATGCATGTGAAAGCTCCAAGCATCTCCTTATATAACTTTGAGAGACATGATTTTCGAAAATCATTAAAGAGGAAATGGTCCATTCTACATGATTTTTTATCATGCATGAACCCAAATAATAGGAATTACTGCTTTTTTACTGCTTTTGATGAAAGTACTTCAAGAATGAAAAGCAGTAAAAGCTGCATGCAAGACTTTATAGAGCACTGTTAGAGATATTTTATTGCTCTTTAAAAAATATAAACATCCTCGAGCTTTTGCCCTTGCGCTCATTAAATCTATGCAACAATAGATAGAGCACTTTTGGAGACATTTTATCGCTCTTTAAAAACTATAAACATCTCCAAGTTTTTGTAGTAGGACTCGTTAAACATCCATACCACAATCTATAAAGCACTTTTTTGGGATATTTTATCGCTCTTTAAACAATACAAACATCCCTAAGTTTTTCATCATTTGCACTCGTTAAATATATGAAAATGATGCTCTGAGCACCTCTTTTTTGATCTAGTTCCAGCTCATAAACTGAAAAAGACCAATAGAGCATCCTTTTTAGGCATTTTTTCTTTCTCTTTAAACTAAAAAAATCCCGAGCTGTGTCTTGCTGCTCGTTAAACATGATAAAGATTACCCGAGCATTCTTTCAGGTAATTTTTTCAAGCTCGTTAAAAAATGAAAAATCCCGAGTTTTTGTTACTGAACTTGTTAAAGTGTCATGACAAAACACGAGTTTAGTCCACTGCCTCATACTCATAACAAAATGAGGTCGACATCTATTGGAAAAAGGTTTCTCTTTATCTGGGTCCAGTAGATTAAATATAGAAAAGTAATCGATACGGGTATACTATTAACCTTTTGTTGCACCCGTTTAACAACTATGACAAAGGGACCACCATGGAGTCTCTCTTTATGATCTTTTCAAACTCTTTAAAGATGAAAATATCACCGAGTTATCTAGTCTGGACTCTTTAAAAACACGGACAAGATATAGATTCGTTCTTTTTACGATACTTTTCAGACTCTTAAAAGATGAAAAAATCGACGAGTTTACCTGTCTGGACTCATTAAACTAATAAGATAGGGAAAAGAGTCGTTCTTTTTGTGATCCTTTTCAGACTCTCTAAACATGAAAAGATCGATGAGTTTACCCGTCTGGACTCATTAAAAATCAGATGGGGAAAAAAGTGGAAATACAACCGTATCCTAAAACATGATTTGGCAACAAAAGTTCCCTTGAACATGGCACTCCCTCAAATAAACCATCATTTTGATATCCTCTCAATATGAAACCTACCAACCTATGAGTTTTTAGCCTATATACCTTGATGCCATTGCATCTCCATATCTTAAACACTCTGCAGTGTTCCTGAGTCTAGTGATGTCTGGTTAAAACCACTGTTGTGCCTTCTATTGTTCAAGGGTCCCTACTTGTTTCCTCGATCAACTGACCCTAAATATCCTTTCATCATGCCCTCCATTGTTTAGACCCAAAAGCTCAAAAGAATCCCTAGAAAAAAATCATCCTTGTCCGGTTTCATGTCGACTGATGTAGGACATGTCATTGCCTACCTTTCGACAGGTTCCTTCCTATCGACTTTAACACTCTATCTAGGAAGATAACCTAGAAAGACATTCAGTGCCTTGGGGCTTGCAGACATTAGTGGCAAGTTACCTTGTGCTTAATCACGGGTTCTCATCATTAGCTCTTGGTTAAGTGATTCTACGAGTGTTCGACGACAAAAAATCTTTCACACTCTCTAGTTTTCACTATGCATCTTGGAGACCATCACCATTATCGGTGACCTTCCTCGCATTTGTTAATGGTCTCCATTATTGGCTGGTAATCAGATGATTTTGTGCATGTTTGATGTCAACTCATTCTATCACATGTACCGATCTATGCTGTTCGGTGAAGTAGGAATCAAGACCTTGGGTAGAGGCTTGCATCATTTAGCCTTGTTTCCTCTCCCAAGCTGCAATATTGTTCTTTGAACACAACCATTTCAGGATAATCTATTATGACACTGGATCCACCCTGTGCAATGTTGGCGGCCAACATTGTTATATCTCTGAGGAGAAATTTACTCTGACATAGCTATTGAGCATGGGAATGCCCGACTCAGGACCTGATTTTAGTAGTTCATATATATGTACTTTTGTTGTATCAGGTTTTCCTTATCACCCGAAACTTCTCTCTCTCTCTACAAAGATTTTGACAGGAAACTATAGTATTTTCATAAAGTATTTCGGCCATCGTCTCTGCCTCTGATCTCATAATTTAGGGGGCATTTGTTATAGGACAAATTGACCTCCTAATCAACTCAGAGGAGAAAGACAAGATGACTGAAAGAATGATCACAGTTGCAGGCCCAGAATCCACACTAACGCTCTTTGTACATTGACAACCTTCTTTATAAAGCTTGTTTACAAGCATAAAGGAGCATTAGTCACCTGCTAACTCGTGTTGTTAGACTAGGGGCAGCATTAGTGAATTTTAGTGATGCTCAAGTGGTTATGCCAACGAATCTGCCATAAAATATCTATATATTATTTCCCTAAATTTGTGCAAGAAAAGCAGGGAAACTCCAAAAATCAAGATATTTGGAGAAATTCTATTTCGGAAATAGAGGCAAATGGGAAAAATCTGGTAAAAGAGGCATGTTCATGGTTTTTACCCAAATGAACTACAGGTGGAGTTGGGAAGCCCTGATTCGATTGTTATTTAAGCAATGAGAGGGCCATTGCACAAGGGTCAGAGAATTTAGAAGGATAGTACATGGTGTTATTTCCATATTGTCATATTCTTGAAGGAGCTAGCTGAAAGAAGGAGAGAGAGAGAGGAAGAAGGGATAAGTAAGGCTGATACAACAGGGTTGTTGTAATCACTCTTCTGAATATAGGACTGCAGTTGTGTTCCACTACTCAAAGTGTCAGTGATATTGTGCATTTATTTGTTCATTTTGATGCTTGTTATGTTGAGTAGATTAGTTACACATTTATACATGTTTGTTACGGATTCTTACATTAATTGTCAGAAGTATATGCTGTGATTGGTTTGCTTCGTTCTTTTGTGCAGGAATCGTCTTGGAGTCGGTTAGGAGGAGTTCTTCTTACCGCACGGAGATTGCCAAGTGAATCTAGAAAGAACCAAAGGTGATCCTTTCTCCATATCCTGTCAATATATGTTAGATAGATGAGCATGTGTGTAATAGGTACCTTTTGCAGATAACCTTACGGTCTGTCAAAAGTCCCAGGAAGACTTTCGAGGGTAGTTTTCATCACGTGCATTTTACCCCATAGCAGGATGGTGTGGTTATTGTTGAGGTAGCATAGGTTCCACTCTTGGGCTCACATAGGGGAAGTCGATTGCAAGGGAAATTCATGATGCACTTTTAGCGAGACAGTCTTATGGGTCACAAGAGCGTGAGGGACAACAGATGGTAGAATTCATCTACAAGAGGGCACCTAGACTTCGATTAGTATCCAAGTGTATCATTAGGAGTTGGGATAACGTATTTTATTGCATGGTATTGTAGGAGAAGGGTAGGTTGGATTGTGTGGACAAACTCCTTATACTTGGTGTCCACCCATGGGATACAACAGGGGTTAGAGATGAGGGCTAGATGGGTTCTAGCAGGTAGCAATTCTACGCATTGATATCTCATGATGAGTGGGAGTTATGAGCTCCTAGTATGGTTGGAGGATCTAGGGTTACAATTGGTGGGTGTATCACTCCACTTTGTGATGACCAAGGTCATGGCAGAGGGTGATCCAGTTCACCTTGGGTTTGACACATGGGGGATCAATGAGACCTCCACTACATGGTGAGGTAGACCTAGTTCGTTGCTCAGGGTCGAGTTTGGTAGTGGAGGGGTAGATGTTGGCATCATGGAGATGCCCGAGCAGGATGAGGTTGGATCTCACAGAGTTTTTGCCACGATGACTCAAGAGAGGAGGATATAGTCCATGCATGATGGGGAGTATGTCATAGTCAGAGTAGTGCAGCGTTAGCATGGTGGCACCACTCAGAGTTTAGCGGGGGACTTGAGGATCACAACTCTTCACATCTCAAATCTTCCATGGGGCTTTAGCGAGTCACTGATGGAGTAGGGGACTTCATTAGTGTGGTAGGTGGGCTAGTAGGATGATATCAGGAGAAGCTCACGTGAGCGATACATTATCTCTGCAGGGATTGGGTGGTATCTTCGAGAGTATACTCATGGAATGCATGGGATGGCCTACATGGTAGGAAAACGTCACAAGGGGTTGGGAATAGTGCCACATTATCATGATCTCCTACTCATTGATGGTATGCAGAGGAATTCCGGTACTTATACCAGGCAAGATAGTGAGTGGAGTGAGCAGAGCTTCCCGCTAGGTAGAATGGCTTGGGATCTTGATATTAAGGGATTCTTTCATGTCAGGACAATGCAGAGGTTTAGGACAAGTCAGTGGCACATCTAGGACCTTGGCCCATTTTGTAGTGACAGTGGGGAGCAACGGATAGAGAGGATACTTGTTCAGGAATTGCTTGACGATAAGAAATTTTTTGGGGGGAGGACTGTAATATACCTTCCCATAAAAATATGTTAAGTGCCTTTCTCAATTTTTGTAAATTATGGATAGGGGAAATTTTGGATACAAACTTAGGAAAAGTGGGTGGACATTAATTAAATTAATGTTGTGTGGTAGTGGAGGCCCCAAACATTAGACAAAGGGAAGATTAATCACCTAGTGGGATGTGACGACTATCACATGATGAAATACGCACTCCTTGATGGAGAAATTTGAATGGATAAGGAGGGGGCTCGAATTGCTTAGCAAAGGGGCCCACGTGAAGGAAGAGATCAACAATTATAAATAAGAGGAAGGTAGCATCATTGAGCACTTTTGTAATTTGATATTTTACACTTTGTTGCTCAAGTTGTTCAACTAAGTCATAGGTGTTGTTTAGCACTAGAGGTTTCCAAGGTGAAATCTCACCCTCTTCTTCGATGGACCACGAGTGACACCCTAGGGAGGCAAATTCTACTCATCTGTGGTAGTTAGGAGGATACCAGGCACCTCCATGAATTTCTTTGGCTAGTTGGGACGTAGAACCAGGGAGTACACAGTTCTTTGAGAGAGTGGGAGTTTGGAATTGAGCCCATATCCATTAATGGGCTTTCATTGTCCAAATTTCAGGAGGAAAGAAGGGAAATTGCAGGAGGAGAGAGATCCATATTTAGTAGTATGATGTTTTGGGGATTAATCCTACTTCATCTTGCCCAGGACTATGGAGTAATTGTGGGGAAGGCTTGAGAGAGTGATTGAATTGGAATTTCTTGGAATTGGATTGGGGGAAATCATAGGGGATTTTCCAGCATTATGGTGGAGCAGAAAATGTAGCATTTGCTACAGGTTACATCTTCTGCTAGTCAAGGAGGGCCAAGTATTTGGGATCAATTTTGGAGCATCAAAACTAGGACAACCCTTTTATGGGTTTATTGAGGAGAGGCTAAGATTAATTTTGCAAAAAAAAATAGGCATGCTTAAGGGCTCAAATAGGGGTCCCAACTCAACCAGTAGTTAGAGGACGTAAGGGAATTTGGGCTGAAATTATGAGGTCAACATTTGGCCAATTCCTTCGTGTTTTTTTATGGGTTATTGGTGGAGAGCCCGAGGTTAATTTCCCCTAATTTTCTGAGCACAGAAGGAGGCCCTAGCAGCTTTTATTTGCAACCAGTAGTGCAGTTTTCACTGGGACACTGCAAAGATTGTTGGGGACAACCACATTGCATGTTAGAGCAACTAATTTTCATCACCTGGATATTGTTAGATTTCCTTGGGCAAGCCCAGGTGCATGCTTTTAGATTTTACTTTGTACCTAGCAATTATATTAATAAAATGGCTCAGGTTAGCACAGTGTATGGAAATTTCTGGTTGTTTAATGCGATGTAATTTTTTTTGCATATGTTCTTGCTATGTTTTCTTTGTTTATCATTGTAAATTTCCATTAGGAATATTATGAGAACGAACATATAGACCTACTTTCCACTTACAATACAAAAAAATATCAAATGATTCCCAAAACCAAGTTATATTAAAATTACAGGAAGTGTTTCGAGAGCAATGGTCAATGAGACCTATCAAACTTGCAATAGAAAAAACATACAACAACAACAAAAAACATTTAAAATGTAATATTCTTAAATAAAATGTTTTTCTAGAACTATATATATGTATTACTACAAAGCATTCATATATTAATATCACTTTTGTTATATTTAGTTTTCATATATCAATATAAAAATATTTTATTACTTTTGCAAGAAGATTATGAAAATCCCAAAAGATCAACGATAGGATAGCCAAAACATGCCAATAAGAGTGTCCAAAAAAATGTTCAAGGAGATGGTCAAAAAATGGACATAATTGCATCACAGGAGGAGCCATCTCAACAACAATGTTCTTCAAATGCATGTAACCATAGAATTTTCTATTAGGTACATATAAACAAATAGTTTAGCATTAAATATTAATTTTCAAGTATTTTCTTGCAGGAAAGAAAACAAAATGGAACTCATTCAGCACATAAAACATGATGACAAGGAAGAAAAGGGTTGATATCAAAGTTTGTGAGTAATTGTTAATATTTCCTTATTACAAGAGCTTAAGATTCCATTTTTGTATATTTTAAGTTGTTTTACAACAACTATCCTTGAATGTATCCAAATAGGTGCTAACATATAAATAAGAGCCATCAGAAGAATTGATTGACATTGGGTTAAATATGAGTTATGAGTATATGTTGGCATATCAAAAATTAATTGTGGATTTGTAAGTATCTATGTTGTTTTACTTCTTTGAGTTTATAATTAATAGAACAAAAAAACTCTTTATAGTAAATCTATGATTTACAATGGGGTATAAAACTTATAGGAAACAAAGTATGGAACTACACCAGTAGAAGAGTTGTTGCAACAAGGCATGAGACTTGGTTTTGAAACCATGTGTACAGTTCATGAGTCACTTAATGCTATCATACATTATTATTCGATTTACATTAATATATATTATTTATTTCAATTTTCATTATTCTCACCAATGTAGATACACTTGTTACATTTTATTTTTATGTTTTCAAATGGGACAAGAAGAATATGAAAGCAGTCCATGAAATCGACAAAACATTCGTCCAAATAACCCGTCATGGAAGTAGCTTGAGCAGTATTGACAATAGTTCTAGTGAAGGATGGTGATCTATTTGGATACCAATGCAATTTGCTGTATTTTTTGAAATAATTATTTGTGAAAATCAAACATTTTGTTTAATGTAATTGGGGGGGGGGGGGTTACCAATAACTATCCCATTTTGTATTACAAAGAGTCTTTTATTCATATATAGTAAAATACATTTTAATTTATTTTATTGTGTTTTCTAATGTCGTTGTGAAATGTTACACCACTAATTAAATATATGAATGATTTAATATTATAATGAAGAGATGTGAAATTTGATGATATCACAAATTAATCCAAACATCATATACAAATGGACTAATAAAAAAATAAATTATATGAATATTGTTATAAGATATATGTCGATTTTTCGATGAATAATGGATTTAAAATACCACAATAATTGCACTATCACAGGTCGATGTTTCTAAAAAGATAAAATGGATACCGGGACATCGTATATTAATGTGCACTGCTCCAAATACGAATTTTTCAGCAATGATATTTATAATAATAAAAAATTGTATCGTCTATAAAAATGGTATCATAATAAAAAATCTTGGTGCGTCTGTAAAACAAATACACATTGGTGCGTTATACTATCTAAACACATTGGTCGATCAAGACTTTTTTTTCACTGTATGGTGCCTTTAATAAACATTATAGCACAGAGGCATTTGGAAGAAAATGAGCACTGGGGCATTATACTCTTCAAGCATTGGCATTATTTGCATTCAATGCTCCAGTAAATGTAATTCTTAAAGCACCAGTTATTTCATAGCACAAGTGTCCTATTGCTCCAAAATATTTTTTCCACCCCTGGTGCATTATTCAAATCAACTGCACCGGTTCTTTTATATTAGTAGCGCACCAATGCATTTATACAACAAATAAGCACCAATGTTGTAAATTTAAATAAAAGCATTGAGTCTACAATTTTGTTTTGCCTGCATTGGTCTGGTTCCTGAAAAGTACTTCTCAAGGTGCTTGTTTAATACATAAGAACTGGGGAGGTATACTTTTCAGGCACCCGTGTTATTTGCATTCAACACCTCGGTGCTTTTATTTAAATTTATAGCATCGGTTCTTTTATAGTGTTAGCGCACCAATTCTTTTTTCCATTAAGCACACCACACAAAAAAAATCTGCTAAAACCTTCAACCACTCAGATTTTTGTAGCTATGTTGAAGTTTTGTTGTTAGCTCCGCTAAAACATCTGCTACTACAAAAGGATGTTGTAGTGGATGTCTTTTTGATAATTTTTCCAATTTTATAATACTAAAATCATTTGTTATAACCTCCAATAGAAGGTATTTTCCTTGTAGTGGCCATTTGGGTGCATTATCGGTTAATCCAATGTCTTGGTTTCCTGGTAAAATGTATCATCATCTAGGGGTGTAGCAAAGGGGTTACAACCATGTGGAGGCTCTCGAAATCCCAGCGTTCATCTCAAGAAAGCAATGTTGGGGCTACAAGGCATCTCTATTCTCAAGGTTGGGGAAAAACTCCTTTGAATGGTGTTGGATGGGTGTCAAGTGTTGAGTGATAAAAGGCGTATTTTTAACTCCTATTTATATTCACATTAATTATCAATCCAGGTACGATTTTTTATTTCAAGAGCGTACTCAGTCTGAGGCGGTCACTTGCTCAAGAGTAATGTTTTGTAGTATAGTGCTTAAAATGCAAAAGTAAATGAATGTTGGAAATAAAATCTAATCGAAACAACAAGAAACTGAAATGTTCTGTAACTAAATCATTTAATCAAACAATTATCAGTCGAGGACTCAGTAATGATAACTCTCTCCCCTGTAAACTGATGCAAATGAAAATCAATTATAGGCAAGATCTCCAATCTGAGAACTTAGACAACGGTAGTCAGTGTACTTTATATTTGTTTATCTTTCAATCCACACTAAAGCAAATAACTGGAAATGGCAATTCAATTGGGAATGCTTACTAAAACACACTTGCTGCAATATCAATTAAGAGATGAAATCAAATCCTTGCATAAAAGAATGTCGACTAAGTCTATTGAAAAATTGAACAACAAAGCTTAACTTTAGTGGAAATGAATTGAACAGCAAAGCTTATCTTACATAAATGAAATATTAATGGAAAGGAACAATAATACTAAATTATTGAAGATGTGCAACAACGCTAAATGGAAATGAACAACACTACGAAATTAATAGAAATGAGCAACAATACTAAATAAGCAACAACCTGTAATGCACAACAGAATCTGAAGTGAACAACGAAGCTTTATAACCAAAATGAACAACATAACAATTTAAGTTGTAATGAATAATAGTCTTGTTATGATGTGATTCAATTGTAGAGGGTAATCATTAAACAAACCACACTTGCAAAAATAAAAAAGATATAATACAGAGCAGCAGCTTAATCCACCAGAGGTTTGGCCCTTAGCCACCAGCGAATGCTACTGGGCTACTTCAGATAAGGCGAATGAATAGCAACCTCCAAATTATATATTAATCATTGAACTTGAGTGACATTACAATATGATCGCGTTCCCTTAGCACCACAAATCTGTAAATCAGAATTACAATTTGAAATAATAGAGATCCATCCCCTTTCCTCCTATCCTATCTCTAATATACTGACCCATTTAATTCTCTCTCTAATCATCTATCATGAATCATGAATCCCCTTCTCTGATCTATGTTTCAATTTTAAATACAGAGAGAGAAGGGAGCAATTACAACAGAGATGACTACAATATGATTCGCTTTTACAAAATTGGATTTCTCACAACAAATTGATAAACAAGATCCTATCTGGAATATCTCTTCATCAATCATTCAACAGGAACAGGTCAAATTTGGCATCGCAGCTAAGATATTTTGGAAAACGGCCACAACAGTGAATTTGAGAAAAACGTCTTCAGAGAACCTTCTATTTCTCTTAGTACGGACCGAATTTGGGAAAACAGATCATTAGAAAACTAATTTGGTCTGTTCTGGACAAAACCCATGTTTGGGATTTTCCAGATTCTTCTCCATTTGCCCAAACATCCAATATAAAATTGTCACTTCTTATTCTAGCGAATTTCTGAGTTGGAATATTTAATGATGAGATGGAGATCAAATCTTCAATCTGGAAAATATCGTAGACGCTAAAATGGTGAACAAATTTATTAATAAACCATAATTGGTAAAATCATGCATAATAATAAATTTATTAAAAATAAAGGTGAAGAAATAATATTTATCCATAAGAGCATAAATAATTATAAGATGGAATTATATGATAAACCATGATATATGAAGTGATAAATAATGGTAGAAATAGGTGTTAAAAGGTGATAATAATAATGACATATTAACGGCCCAACATACCCCCAAACTGAATATATTGCATGACCTCATGCATCAAAAAATTGAATATATTGCATGTCCTCGTGCAACCCAAAGACTCTGTGTTAACCAAGCAATAAAGAATTGTTCATCCCAACTCATGAAATGGATAGAACAAATGCAATCTTCCTCAATTAATGAATATTCAATTTTAGCAAGCTTGATGAAGGCGTAACAATTTTTACATTGACGTTCAAGTTATGTGTATATGAAGTTGCAGCAAAATATGATATAAGTAACAACAAACTTCATTAACCATTTTCTCAAAAACTACAAACCAGATTTTGTTGAAATTTTGCAAATAGATTTCTACTATATTAATGCTTCTATGATCCAAAAATTAGATTGTTTTGATGCACGGATCATGAGATATAAACAAAATGGTTGTAGGTGATAGTGCATGATTTCCGAAATTTTATGAACTAATTTAACTTGAAATTATCTGGGTTTGTGTATTTTAATGATACGGCTATGTTTTCCAGAAATCACAAGAATTGCATTCATAGTTTTTAAAAATATATAGAAATCAATTTCTCCATTGTATAAAAATGAAATTGTATGCCTTAAATGAGAAAGAAAGTAGAAAACATCCATCATGTGTAGCAATTCCTCCCCCAAACTGAAGAATTAACATGCCCTCAAGCAATGCTAGAAAACAAATTGAGGTGGTTGTCACAATCTATTGAAATCTATGCTTGGTGTAAAACAACATGGAATAAGGGGGTGTCGAGAATGAATAAGAAGATCAATGGATGATAAAGACATGGTCATAAGAAGAAATGAATGAAAGCAACACTCCCCCAAACTAAAAGATGATATGTCTTTAAAAAATGGGAAGTGGTAAAGATGTGGAATGAATGATGATAAATAATGCTCAATGGATTTTCATGAAATTCTCCTAAATTTGTAATAAATCAGAAAATTATGTTAGTTTACTTCCGAAAAAAAATATGTAAATGACATGTATGGACTGGCATTTGTTGAAGTTGATGTAGGCTGAGCGGATACTGAAAGTGATGCAAAAGGTGGAAGCGATGCAAGCACATCATGTCTGAACAATTGTTCACATTCACGAATTGCTTGAGCCTCTTTTGTTAGTTGCAATAGTGTGGTCATGCTGCGAATAGAGTTTCCTCCTGATACTTGTTGCTCTCCTGTAAACAAATCACTATTTTGCATACAATGTTCTTGAATCCACAATGTTAGTTTTGAATAGTAAAAGATAAGATGCATGCAAAAATTTCAATCAGAAAAATTTTTGTATACATGCAATACTAATATTTTGTCAAATCAATAAGTTATGGCAAAGTGCAGTAATTATAACACACGCTATCCCATAATGCATAAATTCCCCCCTCCAATTGGAAAAGGGATTCCATGACCATAAAGCATATGAAAGGTGTTGTGCTAACGGAAAGGCAAGGGAATGAACAATACGACAGTGAATGAAACAGAGTACACATATCAATGATAGAACAACAATATGTATGGTTATAATGAGAGCAGAGTGTGTAAACATAGTTATGAATAAGAGATAGGATGATTTGGATTGATGATAAGTTATGAAAAAAAGAAAAAGGACAGTAATATGCCAAAAATATGGTTTGCGGACAGTATTCTAGCTGAAAATGATGTGATTGATCTGAAAACAATTTCTCATGCGTAAAGGTTCAAAACAGGGAAAAAAAGTTAAGGAAATAACTTCTCCAATAAAAAAAGAAAATAAGAAAAGGGTATTATAGTAATAATTGATGATAAGATACAACTTCAATACTATAAGCAGAGCCTCTACTGCCAGCAGACGTCCATAGCCTTGGCAGGTTGCTTTTTAACCCTTATGAGCCAGGATCCTCAATTTAGAAATGGAGAGTTCTAGTGCTGTTCTACAGAAGAGATCAGTGTGTTGGCGTGGTAACCAGATAACCACACTACCATTCACTAGGATGTAGCAAAAGTGATCAGGTCAGCTTGTGATGAAACCTCCTGTTCCAAGGATAATTTGGCTATCCAATGGATCATAACCCTGGTGTGGTGGCCATAATGGGAATGTCACTTTGTTACAGCCTTATCAACATGGTAGGCTGGCTCGTAATGAGACCCCCTATCCTCCATCTATAAACAAAATTGTATTGTTATTACACATTTTTATGATAAAAAGAGGGAGGCTCAACACTCCTTAAGAGTAGGGATGGTGGAAAAAGTTGAACATGTCAATATAAAAAAAAAAAATATACCCATAATCTCATTTATTACGGATAGAGAAGATTATAACTAAGAAGGGAGAAACCAACATGGTATTAAGATGATCAATCAGTATCATGTACAACAGAAAACAATGCAGTAAAGTAGTATATAAATAATTGTGTCCCTTTTGAAAATAATCTATCATTAAGGAGCTATCATTTTAAAGATCATAACATAAATGATATTAACTTGCTTCAATAGAATTCATAATTCTTGTTCTCATAAAATTAGTGTACTTCATGCCATGAAAGGGAATCAGTAAAATGTGGTTGATATGAACTAGGAATAATCCCACAAGAGGAAGGAATGGTTTTTCTCAAAAATACTCCCAAAGTGTTGCTCCCTTGAAGGAACAGCAAAAACACTCAAAAAGGTGTTGTTCCTTGTAGGGAACAACAAAGGAAAATACACGCAAAAGTGTTGTTTAGATATATCTGAGCAGAGGAGGCATGATGGATATCAGAGGTTATGAAGCCATTTCATATCATCAAACATCAATTCTCCATCATTTGTCGAGAAGTCATTCCAAGGAATAAGCCATTCACCACACATAAGAGACAGTTTCCTTCAAACTATGTTTCAGGGCACGAAAAGATAAATTTGAGAAAAGTGAGAGAGGTTTTTGTCTATAATTGACTTACGAAGAAAAACCCCTTTTATTTTTTACACAGGTTTCATGGTTTGGGAGAAATTTCGAAAACATCATTTGCCTCCGGAGGGTTAGTGCACCTTTGGAGTGACCTTGGTAAATTCAATTTTTCTCCTATATGAGATGCCTAAATGACTTGATTGATGAGTCAACTTATAAGTAGACACAAATATCTTTCCAATGAGCTATCATGAGTTCAATTTGGAGTTGAGGAATACCTTAAAAAGTTGACTGCAACATCACTATGCATTTTGGTAGCCTCGTTCTGCTCGTTTTGACTAGTCTTGGGAGATTGGACTTTTGATAGAGCAAATGAACTCCAAACTGCAAAATTAAAGATGTTTTGGAAAGTAGACTCAACATGCTTTCCAATCAGCTATTGTGTACTAATTTGGCTAAGGGGAAGGCCTCCAAAAGCAGGTGGAAATAAGTGCCACATTTTTGACCAGTTTGCCCAAAAAGTGTTGTTCCTTTGAAAAGAACAGTAGAAATGTGAAAGTGTTGTTCATTTGAAAGGAACGACAGAAATGTGAAAGTGTTGTTCCTTTGAAAGGAACAACAAAAATGCGGAAGTGTTGTTCCTTTGAAAAGAACAGCGAAAATGTGGAAGTGTTGTTCCTTTGAAAGGAACGACAGAAATGGGAAAATGTTGTTCCTTTGAATGGAACAACAGAAATGTGAAAATGTGTTCCTTTGAAAGGAACAACATAAATGTGAAAGTTCTGTTCCTTTGAAAGGAACGACAAAAATGTGAAAGTAAAAAAATGCACAATCATAAAATGTAGGCACGCAAAAAATGAATTAGTTGCTCACTACATTGATGCTGAGGATGGGTTACAATTTGAAGGAAGCAACAGCTGAAACACAAAACATAAGAGAGATTAGAAAAGAAACAACATTTTATTTAAAATCAGTATGTAAATAAATAAATTAAGCTACAATAGCTATGATGTTATTTCTTAAGGCAAGGAAAAAAATGATCTCTTTGGAAAAATGTATTGGCAGCAGTGACATGACATGAATCTTCAACTAGAAATCAATTCTTCATTTCTTGTGTTATGAATCCCTTGGGTAATGAGTTGGATGAAATTCCCTTGTTTCATTAAAATTTATTTCAAGAACCACTCATCCATAAATTTACCTTCTTTATTCTCCTAGGACCTGCAAAAAAACGAGTATCTACCTGTAATAAAACATCAAATCATGGAGAAAGAGAGGTGATCAGGCTCCCATAATCCAAGAATTATGCAAAAAAAAAAAAATTAGTTACTCTGTATAACAAATCCACGAAGAAAATAACAAAGTAAAATTTATTTGTTACTTGCGAGAGAGTAGTGGCTGACCATACTAACCAGCAGTGTTTTAATCACAACTTCTTTGTTTTTTGTCCAAATTGAGTGATTCAAAATCTAGATGAGAGCTAATTCAAATTTATATCTCCA
Source organism: Pinus taeda (assembly GCA_000404065.3). Classification (NCBI taxonomy): domain Eukaryota; kingdom Viridiplantae; phylum Streptophyta; class Pinopsida; order Pinales; family Pinaceae; genus Pinus; species Pinus taeda. The sequence goes on along the minus strand of APFE030334495.1, from coordinate 115,915 downwards.
ATATAAATATGTTTAAAAAATTCAATGATATGATATGTCAATTTTACTTAGAACAACCTGCATAACAGAGTCATTTTCGATTACCCCACTCAGAACAACAACGAATATTTTAAGCATATATTTTTCATTTGATGTCAGATTCGAATGATTAAAATTGGAAATGAAAGTATATTAATTTATTTATCTCCAATCGAAACATGTTTTGAAGACAAAAAGAATGGATAGGTAAAGTACTCTAAGGAACAACTGGAAAAACAGAGTTTAAGAGTGCTGATTTATGATAGACATTCAGTATTTTGATCATAACTTCTTCATATGATATCAAAAATGAGTGATTCCAACTGAATTGTAAACTATATTCATAGAGAAATCTACCATAGAAACAGGTTTTAAAAACATGGTCATTTAGGTCTCCAAAAACTGACTGTCCCAACTTTGTTCCTAAGCTGCCTGTTAGGCACCCTGTCAATGTTTTGGTTCTAACTTTTTCGTTTCAAATCCAAATTGAGTAATTAAAATTGGGTTGGAAATTAGACATTATGGGCTACCTTGGATAGAAATAGGTTTTAAAACAATATTCATTTAGGCCTCCAAAAACTAACTGTCCCGACTCTGTTCCTAAGCTGCCTACTAGACACCTTGTCAATGTTTTGGTTCTAACTTTTTCGTTTCAAATCCAAATTGAGTGATTCAAATTGAGTTGGAAAGTAGGAATCGAGCGATACTTAGGATAGAAATATGTTTTAAAAATATTCCATTTTGGCCCCTCAAAACATGACTGTCACCACTGTATTTTTAGAAATTTCATCAAACCCACAAGCCAAAAAATATAATATTCAAGCATTTTTTCCAAATTGGTGATAAAAATGAATATGAGTATTTTTAGAACTATTATTTCCATTATAAATCATCTACATACAAAAATGAATTAAAACATTTACCACTAAAGTTGATTTCCACAGTGTGTTGCAACAGAAACAACTATTTTTACATTAAAACAAAATGTATTTATTTATTCCCTTATTTATTTTATTTTCTACACTAACCTATTCTAATTTCAAAAATGAATATGATTACGTATAGGAGTACTTCCAATGGAACCATTTTAGAAATAAGGCTTTATGTATGCACATACCCAAATTTGAAAAATACATATTAATGAATATTAGGGTATGAGAAGCCAACTTCCCTTGAAAAGATGGTGTCAAAAATTGTTGAAGTATGGAGTGATGCTGCAAAAAAGTGATGGAGTGAAACCAATCTTCAATATATCCTTCACTTTCTTGATTTCTCATATCCATCATATCATGAAGTTCTTAAGCTTTTGAAATGGCTTGTTGATGCAAACTAGAAGAAACCTCGTTTTCTTCCATAACTTCTACAATTTTTGAATTTGAAACATTCTGAATCTCAATATAAGTTTCCTCCAATAGTGCATGTGAGATAGAATGGGTGGGAAGGGTGGGTAAATTTTGCAGTTCAACACTGTAAGCATGTTGTACTGGTTTATTGTGGTGAGGGTGTGGAATTAGTTGAGCAGGAATTTGTGTACATAATGGAGAATTTTGATGATGTAGTTGACTGGGTTGTGTGGATGGTTTTGATGGGCAAGCAAAGTGTTGTGGAAGAGCTGGTGGAGAATATGGAGGATGTGTTTGTGCTACAAGATGAGGGAGAGTAGTCATGCAATCATAAGATGAACCATGCCAAACTTGTAGACAAGATTGGTGGTGGTTATATTGAGATTGACATGGCTACCCTAACACGTTAGTATTCCATAATGGATTATGCAAGTAAGAGAATGGAGAAAAAAAATTTTGAACCATACTTGTAGGCCATGATTTCCATGGTTTTGACCTTGTTGCAGCTTCCTCATATCTTTGAAATGATACTTCCATCCTAGATAAGGAAGAACAAATATCTATGGGATGCTCCATTCGGTAATGAGGGAAAAACACTTCTTCAATTTCTTGATTTTTCTGAACCTGCAAAATATCCAATTTTGAATTTAGAGAGCTAATAAAATCAACTTTAAAATTTTCAAATAAAACATTGATTTCAGCTCTTATGTCTCCTGTTCTTGTAGCAGATTTGGAAAAGAAAGAACAAACATCTCTAGAATTTTTACTAGCCTTGGATATTCCTCTTGAATACCTTATGCAAAATTCACAAGCATCATCATATGACAACTGAAGAACATCACCTTTTCCTATCAGATTTAAGAGCTCTAAAAATTCATGTTTGATTCCTTTGAGTAGGAGTGTTTTTGAGATCTGTTTTTCCAAATACTTGTGCTTTGATTTTTGAAGGTTGTATTGAAATCAATCTACATAGTCCTCCAAGCTTTCATCTTCCCCTTGTATCATATCGAAAATATCTTCATTGTCCTTGCAATAGTCCTGGTACTTCTTCAAGAATATGTTCTTCATGTCCTCCCATGTTTGGATGCAGTTCCCACCTAGGCTCATGAACCATCGGAGAGCTGCTCCTTTTAGAGTAAGAGGAAACACTTTTAACCTTTGATCATTAGTACAATAATCATATCCTCTACAAATTATTTCTAACTCAAATAAGAATGTATCTGGATCTTCATTTGTCAAGCCATGAAAATTTGGTAGAGAAGATGAGGGAATTATGTGCATTTGTGTCACTACTCCTAGATCTTTGATAGGGAATTCAAAAGTAGAAATGTGAGCCATTTCTTACCATAATATAATATGTTCTTCATGTGTTTCTTCAAAGCTCCTTCTTCAAATGTTCCTACCAATTGGTTAGTGAGATGGGTAGTGCTTACATCACAACTTGAGTGAAATCATGAGTTTTGTTTTTGCAAAATTTCTAGTTTTTTCTTAGTCATTCACATGGAAATTCAAACATTTATTTTTACCTAAGTTCTTTAACAATCCTGCTGGAAAGCGGGTGGGGGAGCAGGGCTTTTACATGCTCCTTATGCAAGTTCTTACCTTCCGTTTTTAATACCCAATTCTCTCCTAACAGACACTCATCAGATGCACACTACTCCTTAGAAATGGCTACACTTTTCCGACAACGATGCTAAAATGTTGAGGTATAAAAGGTGTCCTTTTAACTCCTAATTATCTTCACATTAATTGTCAACCCAGGGACGATTTTTTATTTCAAGAGTGTAATCAGTCTGAGGCAGCTATTTACTCAAGAGTAATGTTTCTAAATTTGCAGTACAGTGCTTTAAATACAAGAGTAAACAGATGCTTGAAATAAAATCTACTTACAATTAAAAGAAACTTCACACTCTGAAACTTAAATCATTCACTTAGAAAAGTACAACAATTTATCAGTCAAGGATGCAGTAGTGATAACTCTTTCCTCTGTCAACTCATATAAATGAAATCAAACATAAACAGGATCCACAATCTGAGAACTTAGACAGGGTAGTCAGTGTCCTTTTCAGTTGTTGATCTTTCAATCCACACTAAAGCAAATAATTGGAAATGGAAATTCAATTGGGAAACACACTTGCTGTAATATCAATTAAAAGATGAAATCAAGTCCTTGCAGAAAAGAACAACGACTAAGTCTATTAAAAATTGAACAACAAAGCTTAACTTTAATAGAAATGAATTGAATAGCAAACCTCATCTTACAAAAATGAAATATTAATGTAAAGGAACAATAATACTAAATTATTGAAGATGAACAACAACACTAAATGGAAATGAACCACAAAGCTAAATGAATAGAAATACTAAATAAGCAGCAACCTGTAATGCACGACAGAATCTAAAGTGAACAACGAAGCTTTATAACCAAAATGAACAGCATAACAATTTAAGTTGTAATGAATAATAGTCTTGTTATGATGTGATTCAATTGCAGAGGGTAATCATTAAACAAACCACACTTGCAGAAATCAGAAAGAGATAATACAGAGCAATAGCTTAATCCACAAGAGGCTGGGCCCTTAACTGCCAGTGAATGTTGCTGGGCTACTTCAGATAAGGCGAATGAACAACAACCTCCAAATTATATATTAATCATTGAACTTGAGTGACATTACAATATGATCGCGTTCTCTTGGCACCACAAGTCTGCAAATCATAATTACAATTTGAAATAATAGAGATCCATCCCCTTTCCTCCTATCCTATCCTATCTCTAATCTACTGAACCATTTAATTCTCTCTCTAATCATCCATCATGAATCATGAATCCCCTTCTCTGATCTCTGTTTTCATTTAAATACAGAGAGCAGATAGCAGTTACAATAGAGATGATTACAATATGATTCTCATTACAAAATTGGATTTCTCACAAAAAATTGATAAACAAGATCCTATTTGGAATATCTATTCATCAATCATTCAACAAGAACAGGTCAAATTTGGCATTGCAGCTGAGATATTTTGGAAAATGGCCACAATAGCAAATCTGAGAAAAACTTCTTCAGAGAACCTTCTGTTTCTCTTAGTACGGACCGAATTTGGGAAAATGGCTCGCTACAAAACTAATTTGGTTCGTTCTGGACAAAACTCCATGTTTCGAATTTTCCAGATTCTTCTCCCTTTGCCCGAAACATCCAATGCAAAATTGTCATTTCTTATTCCAGCAAATTTCCGAGTTGGAATATTTAATGATGAGCTGGAGATCAAATCTTCAATCTGGAAAATATCTTGGAGGCTAAAATGGTGAAAAAATTTATTAATAAACCATAATTGATAAAATCATGCATAATAATCAATTTATTAAAAATAAAGGAGAAGAAATAATATTTATCCATAAGAGCATAAATAATTATAAGATGGAATTATTTGATAAACCATGATAAATTACATGATAAAGAATGGTAGAAATAGGCGTTAAAAAGTGATAATAATAATGACATATTAACGACCCAACATCAAGTCATCCTTCGAAGTATATCTATTGCATGAATAGTGAACCACCTGAAACATACCCTCAAGATCAGGTGAAATCAACATCATTAGGGACAAAATCCATTAAAGTATCAATTTGGAACATATTCAATGTTAGAGGCACAAAGATAGTTTGTTTAAACCTTGTCTTCCATTGTATTTCTAGCTCTGGATTTATAAGAAAGTTATCACCATTGTGTTAGGAATGATTATACCTTCAACCTTATTGGGTGCTTCTATTCCCTAAGGGGAATGAAATTTCATAGGTAAACTCATCAATCCATAGGTACATGCAATGATGTTGGTAACAGAGTGGGCAAGACTTCAACGAAGATGGTCATAGCCATGGTAGTAGCTAAATGAGGTCCAACATGTTTAAGTGCTAGAGAAGAAGGAGAAATCATGGAGGCATGAGTTACTCCTTTCCTTAACCTACTTTTACCAACCCTCTAGTGAACCTTTTACTTTAATGATTCATCTTTGTTTCATAAATATCTTAGGATATTTAACTTGCTTTATGTTTTTCCAATACCCGTCAAAGATGTAACAATTTCTCTCCCATTGGTTTTGGTACATTCAATAGTTTCTATGTGATGGAGCATGATATGTATAGAAATTGGGTGATGCCTAGTGAGGAGGATAAAGCTCATACTAGGATTTTTCCCATGTGCTTACTATGTCCCAATCATCTTTTGAATTTTTCTTTTCTTTATTTGTCGCTTCATATGCTTTCTATATTTCCTTCAGCTACATCAACCTCTTAGGGAAAATTTCCATGCCTTAGATCTAATATTAGGATAAGGGGTCCATTATGGATTACCTTGGGCATGCTACTTTAATCAATGCCTCCTAATAATTCCCCTCATGAAGTAAGTCCATTAGGGAGGGTCACACTTGACTATTGACAAAGGGTAATCTCCCAAGTGAAGCATTAGAACAAGGTACAATTAAGAGTGGTCAATCATCCTGCTTCACATGTGATCCATATTAGTATGCCATAAAACATTAAATGCAGCACATGATTATAAAAATGGTCAATGTACCTTTCAGTAGATGATCCACCTTCCTTCAAGAATAATTCCAAAAGGGAGAGAGCACTAACTAGATCATAGGTGGAGAGATTTGATGTAAAGCTATTTGTGGGCCATCATAAGGTTGTTGGTTGGCTAGTTAGCTATCAAATCAGGAGAAAACTTTTCTCCTATGGTTTACCCACTTTTGGTGGGTGACAAGCCCCACAAAATTGAGAATCACCTAGTCATTACTAATTTTCTTGTCTAACTTAGGAAATTATTGATGAATAAAAGACACGTCGTTAGCTATTTCTAATATATTTTCGTATGTCTTTATTCACATTAAAAATGTTCGCAATATTAGCTTTAATTTTTTCTAATCATTTCTCTAGGCCCTCTATGACCTAAGATAAAGAATAAGAATAATCAAGAGATCCAAACAATGGCGTTTGACATGAATTAGTCATGTATTCGACAAAAGTTCAAATCTTTAGACATTCAACCCATTCTTTCTCCAAGTATCTCCAAGATTCCTCTACTGCTTCATTCTAGTATATGAGATGATTTTCAATGTCAATTATTTCCAATAAAATTAAAATGGGAATGTTTGGGCGATTTCCTTTGACCATTCCCTATAATTCTCTTATAGTATCAAACTGTAACTATGTTCATTTGTAATTGCAAAATTTTAATACTTAACTCCTAAAGCCAGAAAGCTTTCTTATAAAACAAATTATTAACTATGGCATATTCTTCATGTGTTTCAAGAGAAAAATGAATGAAATCCGTTTACCATTCCCTAAGTTAATTTATAATAATTAATTTGATTTTCAAGGAATTCAATCTTATCTTCATATTGCTTCATATCTCTTTCTTTGACTCAAGATTTGTCAAGACTAGTGTGTTCCATTCCTAAATTGGTTGAATCCAAAGCTACCAATCTAGTATTTTTGGTGTCTAACACATCTAGTTCAATGGTGCTAACAAATGTATTATGAAACCTCATCAACAGGATCAATAATAAGTGTGTTAGCTAATGTCGACAAGTTGTCTAGCTTTCTTGGTGTTTTTGGGCCAAAGAATTCTAGCATTATATGCTAACTCCCTTAAGTTCAAACTAATTATCAACCTACGGATCATGAAAACTTATGAGGTGTTGTGCACTATTTATGCAACTATATAGGTCAAATGTAAACCATTGCTCATAATGAAAACTAAAACAATGTAACACTAAGCTCTAACAATTCATTCTCATTGATTTTTCGTACACTTCACTTCATGAATTTTACTCCTATATCCATTGACAATAAGTACGAGGTAGATGAAGGTTTAGGGTCAATAACCCTTAGATTAAGAGTAATTTAAATGAGTCTAATCACTCAATAATATATGGTACTATTTTATTGCTAAATCATTCAGTCCTTGCAACATATGAAACCATATACAAGATCCATAACATGTACTTCAAAGCATTGAATATTGTAAAGTGAAAATGGAAAAATAAATACATGAACAAAAGAAGGGAAAGTGTTGCTAAGAAATGCATGAAATAATCAAAATTGTTGGAAAATACATGAATTAAGCTAATACTTTATCTTCTAAAGAAGTTTATGTACTTGAAAACAAGAGTAAAGTAAAGAAAATAAATGACCACGTGGTTTCCTTGTCCTCTACTAGAGGAGGACCTAATCAAGGAAATTCTTAGAAATTTTGGAGACACTCAACACTTAGAAAGGAAACAAAACTATATATTCTTTCATAAACTATCAAAAAACATTAGCACAGAAATATACCTTCCTAATATAGTTTGAATCCTTTTAAACACCAATAAGGAAGTGGAATAACAATACTATCTAGCTTATCCTATAAACTATGCATCCATTTATACTTGAAAGGAGTTCTTTCTAAATACTCTAATCAATCCCTTAATTGGTGAGAGTTGTCTCATAACTTTCTCGTTTTATGCATGTTGTTCCAAGAAACTAATTTCCCTCCTAGTCAATTTGAATCCCTTCGATTGTCATGGAATCGAATTGCTTGAGGTAATTATGGATACTTTCAAGTGTTTTCATCCATGAATATGGTGAAGGGACAAGATCCCTCAAATTTCTCACTTATTTACTAAGGTGATCTAAGGTTACAACTAAAGGAGATCATCTTTCTCCTGTGGATTGAATTCCTAAACTGTTATCTTTTGTAAACCATGCTAGTTTACATGTGAAAATAATTGAAAATCACTTTGAGAATAATCACATCTATTCAATCTTGGAATTAAGTAAAAAATATATAATTAGATAGGAATAAGCTATAACTTCCACATTAGTCACTAAAAAGTATTATTGTTTTCCATGAAAGCCTTAGGTTAGGGAAAATAAATTCATCAAATGAGGATATAGGAAGGGCCATACAATAGATGAATTGGAGGCCCATAATCACCCCACAATTGAAGGCTTTTCATGCCCTTAAATTAGTTCCCCAAAGTTTTGAACTCTTACCTACTAATCACTTTATCACAACATTTATCTCTGTATGCCTTCCTAAAATTATATGCTACAATTTAAGTGATGGAGTCTTGGTTGTGGTATCCTTATATTTTATTCTCAATCTCATTCCATGTCATTATTTCATTTCTTCATCAACCTCCCCTTGAGGGTGCCAATTAGGAATTAGAGTGGAGAAGAAGTGGATACATGAACCTTAACCCATCACATTTGAGTTTCATCATTTTTAGGGTTTCTCTGTACAATTATGTTGTCAACAAATCATCCTTTAAGTTATTTAGTAGTGTGGTTCTATCTTTTCGAGGACAAGTGGTAACTCTTCCCACATGTCCTTATAGAATTGTAACACTTTACTCTTTGAACTCCTCATGATAGTTTCATATTGGAAAATTTCCCATATCTACTTTTCTTTATACTAAAACCTAAGTTGTGCATGACATTATTTTTTCATGGTTACTTAGGATCTCCTTAGGTTTATTTTTTTTAGCACTTACCCAATGGTTGTTGTTGTTGAGTTCTTCAAGTTTGTGTCCTTGTGCCTCTGTAACTCCATATTTCCTAATTTTTAACCCAAAATTTCAATTATCTAAGTTGGATATCCCCAACATAGATATTTGGGGACCACTTATAGGGTGATGCATAACAAAGTTATGAAGATAGAACTCAAACAACTGGTTTCTTTCCCTTCCATTACATTTTTATAGGCCTTTGAAGTATCTTTGGGTGTCCATTGATAAAGAAGGAAATTTATTATCTTAACAATTGGAACAAATGCCATTGTTCCCTGAGGTACAATGTACAATTCCTTGCTAGAGGCATGTAAGTGAGCATATCCTCTACAACCTCCACAACTTTGTGGATAAATGCTTTTAATACTTCAATTATCTTAACTTTGTTTTCAGTAGCTCTCTTTTATCTTTCCAATTATGCCCTTAATTCCAAATTTTCATCCTCCATCTATTTTCTATCATCATGGTGCTTTTTGAGGATTGGAAATTTCTCTTGTAAATCTCAAATTTGCTACACATTTTGAAGTAGGAAAATTTCTATGTTAGTGATTTCTAATACTCCAATATTATACAGTTGTTCTCTATCAAAGGGCATCTACCCTAGCTTCTTCTAATAAATGCATCAGTAACTAAGTATTGACTTAACCTTTATATATGTGGTCAATCCCTCGAGTTTCCTTAGAGTTCCTAGCTAGGACAAAAGGATTGACTTCTTCGACACTATATGTGGTAGGAACTTGTGGAACAATTTCTAGAATATTCACAACTTGGGACATGGTTAAATATTTTTATCCTATGACTTTACCCTTCTTATCTATTTAATAGCTTCCTATTGAAAATAGCAACAAGAAATGTTAAAAATAGAATCTAGAAATTCCAGTTTAATTTGTCCCCGAATTAAACTGAGAATTAAAATTGAATTCTATTCTCATAGCAACTTGTAAATAGTTAATTAAGTTTAATTAACTTAATTAGCTTACGAATTTCAAGTTGAAAGTCTTTCTGAAGTCATGTATATGTTCTCCCTAAGTTTTAGGGGTCTAGTATGAGTTTAATTGTGAGTTGTAATTAGATAACTCAGGTTATTGAGTTAAGTTCAGTTAAATTAGTTCCAAACTATTTGTGGAACTAATATAGAATTAACAATCAATTGGTGCACTAATGCGTTCACTAGTGTTACTCCAGTTAAGTGAATATTCCCTCATCAAAAACTCATGCATGTCGAGTCTTAGAAAGACCCATTTGAGACTAGAGTGCAGGGACAATGTATTATCAGGTGTATGATTTACTGAGTTGTATAGATCATGCATGCAATTAGGAACTGAACCTAGTGTAGATTTCCCAGTTTTGGATGCATTGGGTTCCCATTAATACGGGATATTCAGCCATAGGAATTGCACAAAGAAATAGGGGCTTGGAGAGTTGTAGAATTGGCTAAGTGTTGGCAAAGAGCTTGTTTGTGAGCAGAGGGTTGATTACACTGAGTGTTAGGATTGCTCTTATGAGAACAAGAATTGTATTATCATCTTGGATTTCTCATATATGCAATACAGATAGTGGGGTTTTGAGTTGTGACTTTCCCTGGATACCTATTGTGTTATGTGCCATTGATTTATCTTCCTCTTGTCTTTTATTGTTTTCATCGATCTTTATGGGCTTCCGTTGTAAGGAGTAGAAGTAGATTCTTTTCTTTTGCTTTAGTACATTGCATGAGTATACTACAGGAGATTTTGAATTTTTGAGTTTAGGGTTATAGGTGAAATTAGAATTTGTAATACATACTTCAGGATCGACATATGGTGTTCTACGGTTTGCAGCTCGAGTATGCCTTAGATGGAAGCTCGTATTATATAGCTTGGAAGGACAGGATGGAGGTTGTGTTTGAAGACAATGGCTTGAAGGAATCCATTGATCATGACATTCCTAAGCCACTAGCATTAGATGCTTAGAATCTAGCTGAATGGAAGAAGTGTGTGGCAAGGGTGAGGTAGATAATCCTTGAGGGAGCTCGAGACCACATTGTCTCGAGTCTCCATGGGAAGGAAACTCTACATGCTATGTGGAAAGAATTGAAGGAAATTTTCCAAAACAACAGTGACCAAAGGAAGTTGGCACTGAAAGATAAACTTCAAAAAATCAAGATGGAGGCAGGCGACTCAATTCCAAATTACTTGACCAAGTTCACTCAATGTCATGATGAACTTGGAAGTGTTGGAATCACGGTTGCCGAGGATGATATAGTGAGTCTTGCTCTTCTCAAACTCCCAAAGAGTTGGCATAGTTATCAGGACATTGTCAATGGATGGGAGAAGCTGCCAAATTGGGAACAAGTATGGTCGGATTTGATGTAGGAGGAGATCAGGAGGAACACTAGAGATGGGACCTCTTCCAAAGAAGTGGAAGAGGATTTTTCCTTAGCGAGTAAGGAAAATATGGCCAAGGGAAATAAGTCCCAAGGCGAGGAGCATGTAAAGAAGATGGACTTGAAGAAAGTCAAGTGTTTTCACTATCACGAGCACGAGCACTATGCCAAGAACTATCCACGGAAGAACGCAAGCAAGAAGGAGCTGACAGTAGCGAAATAAGGTGAAGCTCTAGCTTCACAATTCGAACTTGATTTCACTCTCATTGCATGCATGGCCAGCACTATCATGGGATGTGTGTGGTATCTTGACAGTGGTGCCTCATTCCATATGACAAGGAATAAAGATATCTTTAGTGATTTTGAGGAGAAAGACCTCAAGTAGAGCATAGATTTTGGAGATGATGAGAAGTATAGAGCTACTGGGATCGATACGGTTACCTTTCAGAGGGAGTTTAGCTCCCCTCTCAGGATCACAGATGTGATGTATGTTCTAGGACTAAAGAAGAATCTTGTTTCAATCGCAGTATTGGAAGATCGTGGCTATGATGTGGTTTTTAGTAAGGGAAAGGTTTTCCTTAGACACATCACCACGGGATAGGGATTGAGGAGCAAGGCAAAGTTTAGAGACTTGGTGTTTGATAGGGAGAGTAAACTACCTCTCAACATGTAGCCCTAGAAGAAGCCTCAGAAGCAGCTTCAGGAAGTTGTGGAGAAGCCACAACTAGATAAGCTGAGAGGCAATCGAGTGGAGAGATCCACTCAAGTAGAGAAGAAGTAGTCTAAGAAGAAGTCTCAAACAATTATGGAGTAGCCACAATTGGAGAAGCAGATAGGAGACCGAGTGTAAGCATCCACTCATGCAGAGACCTCCAGTAGGGGGAATTTCGAGCCAAGTGGGTAGAGGTAGGACATGCAGCCATACCTCCAGGTGTGAGGTGGAGTGATGTGAAGTGATAGTCCTAAGAGGGTTGAAATTGAGAAGGGTACATTGAGAAGTTTTAGCTCATGGATCATACCTTGCTACGAGAGCCCAAATTACATAGTAGTGGGAGGATCAGTGGGATTGACGAGGTCAGAGATCAAAGTGACAAAGGCTAGAGCATTCAGATACTGAAGATATTAGAGAAGGGTTGACAGTAGTGTAAAAAGGTAGAGTCAACAGAAGCACAAAGTTTTCAGTAGACAGAGGAAATAACCGTCAGAAACTTTGATGACAGATGCATCATACTGATTAAGATTGGATGGTTTTTTTTTTTTTTGGAGTTTTTGGAGCAACAACACTTGAGAGAAGTGTTGCATGCAGAATATTCCAAAGATTCAGGATCAGGATCGAGTTGAATTCCTTTCTTTTTGAGAGGGAGTGTTGAAAATAGCAACAAGAAATGTTAAAAATAGAATCTAGAAATTCTAGTTTAATTTGTCTTTAGTTTAAAGTGAGAATTAAAATCGAATTCTATTCTCATAGCAACTTGTAAATAGTTAAGTAACTTAATTAGCTTAGGAATTTCGAGTTGGAAGTTTTTCTAAAGTCATGTATATGTTCTCCCTAAGTTTTAGGGGTCCACTATGAGTTTAGTTGTGAGTTGTGAATAGATAACTCAATTTATTGAGTTAAGTTTAATTAAATTAGTTCCAAATTGTTTGTGGAACTAATAGAGAGTTAACAGTCAATTGGTGCGCTAATGCATTCACTAGTGCTACTCCAGTTAACTGAAGATTCCCTCATTAGAAACTCATGCATGTCGAGTTTGAGAAAGACCCAAGTGAGACTAGAGTGTAGGGATAGTGTACTATCAGTTGTATGATTTACTGAGTTGTATAGATTATGCATGTAATCAGGAACTAAACCTAGTGTGGGTTGTTTAGTTTTGGATGCACTAGATTCCCATTAATATGGGCTATTCAACCATAGGAATTGCACAAGGAAATAGAGGCTTGGAGAGCTGCAGAATTGGTTAATTGTTTGCCAAGAGCTTGCTTGTGAGATGAGGGTTGATTATACTGAGTGTTGGGGTTGTTCTTGTGAGAACGAGCATTATATTATCATCTTGGATTTCTGATATATGCAATACAGATAGTGGGGTTTTCAGTTGTGGCTTTCCCTGGATACTTATTTTGTTATGTGCCATTGATTTAACTTCCTCTTGTCGATTATTGTTTTCATCGATATTTATGGGATTTTATTGTAAAGAGTAGAAGTAGGTTCTTGTCTTTTTCTTTAGTACATTACATGAGCTTGTGAATCTACAGGAAAATTCTACACTTCCTACTTAAAGTTTGAGGGGTTCTACCTTGGGTGTCACCATTTTTATTAAGGTGGTATCAACATCTTTGTCCTCATCTTATTTGGTGGAAACCCCTATACTTTCTTCTTCTACGTTTTGCTTTCCTATGGGTCCTTATCTTCTTGTTAGCACTTTCCTTATCCCACATATTCTCTTTTTACCTATCTTATGTTATGGGGTTCATCCTAAGCTTGAGACAAATCTAATATGTAGGGATATGAATTCATCCTTATTGGTTATTAACATCTTGTCCCAAGGGAGTTGGCAAGACTACTTGGTCAAATCATTACATACAAGTAGTTTTATTAATCTAGAGTGGGTTAATGCTTCAACTTTCACTTTTTAATGCTTCAACTCACCTTCCTTTGCATGTGATATCTTTGATGGGGTGTAGATCCACTTCATCACATGGTGATGGTAGGATTTCTCTTTTAATTCCATATTTTGATTCCTCCATTCCATCATGAGCTAGAAGGAAATTTGGCTTGGCAGTTGGAACCTAAAATGGTTGTCTCTCTTCTTTTTCCAATGGTAAACCTATAAGAAACCCTATTACCCTCACTAAATTTGGTTCATCTATGTGAATTTCTAAGCCTTTCACAAATTTTATATATTATTTCCCTTGTAGGAATTTACAAGGTAAGTTCCAGGAAAAAAACCAAAGGATACCACTCACAAACAGATCACAGATCAATACACCAGTATTCTTGACATGGTTAAAACCCTGAAAGAGGGAAAGAGTCCATGACCTGAGCCAACGCGGCCACTTCAGGCAATTTATTAATAAAAGAATGAAAATTTACATAAGCTTCTCTCATGAACGGTTACCCTGCCAAATTGGCCCTCCATGCTCTTTAATAGAGTCATGGACCAATCGGTTGCTAAGCCACAATCAAGTGTGCGGATTACGAGGAGAGAAGACATCGGATCACTTCCTTTTTTAGAAATATCATGACCGTCGGATTTAAGTTACAAAAGTACATAGTAAAGAAACACAATTTACCTAACTCTACACTAGACCAAGTTATACTTAACTATTTCCTATGTGTTGGAATATCCTAACATGCCCCCTTAAGAACAACTTGGGATAAGATTGAAGGATGTACAAATATGACACAATAGGATAAGGAAGGAGGCATTAGTTCCTATCCCTCCTTAGTGAAAACTTCCTGAACTCCAACCATAAATCGAAGTTTAGTAAACTTCACCTCTGTGGGAGCCTTTCTAAAGATGTCTTCAACTTGATCATCTGTTGAACAATATTGCACTTCAAGAACATGGTCATGAATGAGCTTTCTAATGAAGTTCTTGTGTAGTTCAATGTGTTTGTTGTGCTGATGTTGGACTGGATCTTTTCATAGTTGAATGACACTTAGATTATCACACCAAAGTGTAGTCGGATGCTGTTGTTGAAAGCCAAAATCTGACAGGATCTAACGAAGCCATAGGGCTTCCATACTAGCTTCTATGGCACCACGATACTCTACTTCAGCTGAAGAAAGAGAAATGGCACTTTGTTTCTTGCAAGCCCATGTAATAGGTCTTGAACCAAGAGTGTACACATAACCTGCAGTAGACTTCTCGTCATCAAGGTCACTAGCCCAATCAGAATCATTGAAACCAACCAACAGAGGAAATTATTCTACAATGTATTGAATCCCAAACTGAACTATACCTCGAACACAACAAAGTATTATTTTAGTTGCTTTCTAATGAATTTCATGTGGTTTTTGCATAAACTAAGAAATAAGGCCAACATCAAAGGAAAGGTCAGGACGAGTATGGGTCAGATACAAAAGTTTTCCTACAAGTTAACGGTATAAGGTAGCATCAAAATCAGAGGAAGTACAAGTGATCAAAATTTTGCCTCTAGAATGAAAGGGAGAAGGGACTAGCATATAGTCTTCCATGTGAAAATGGCGTAGAAGATCACAGGCATACTTGGATTGGGAAAGGGAAATACCTTCATTGGATTGCAAGACTTGAAGGCCAAGAAAATAATTCAAGTGTCCTAAGTCTATCATTTCAAACTTCTTTTTAAGCCTGGACTTCAAATGGTTTATAAGATTGGGATCACTACCAGTAAGGATAAGATCATCAACATAAATAACAAGAATGATAAGAGACTTGCCCACTTTCTTGGTGTAGATAGTATTGTTAGAATGACACCTAGAAAAGCCAGTTTCTAAAAGAAAGCTATCCATTTTGGCATACCAAGCCTGAGGGGCTTGCTTGAGACCATAAAGGGATTCTTAAGCTAACATACAAGGTTGGAGTCTGTTTGTATAAAGCCAATTGGTTGTTCCATATAGATTTCTTCATGCAATTCCCCATGCAAGAAGGCATATTTAACATCCATCTGATGGACTTCCCATTTGAAAGAGGCAACAAGGGAAAGAAAAAGGTAGATAGAGTTCATTTTGGCAACAGGGGAGAAGGTTTCAGTATAGTCAATGCCTTCAACTTGTGAAAACCCCTTAGCAACAAGACGAGTTTTATATTTATCAACTTTTCAATTTGGTCCATACTTGGTTCTGTAAACCCATTTGCATTTAACAAGTTTTCGTCCCTTTGGAAGAGGAACAAGATCCCACGTATCATTTGCTAATAATGAATGATATTCTTCATTCATAGCTATATCCCAATCTTGATGGCCTGAAGCTTCTGCAAAGGTGTCAGGATCATAATTGGATAAAGCTTGAGCCAATAAAGAAGAGGCTCTATCGAACTAAGAATGTGTACGTCACTGATTTGTAGGATCACTGACAAGAGCACCTGCTGCATCCCGAGTAGCATAGAACCATTTTGGAAGATGAGGAGCTGAAGGAGGATCCTGAGAAGGTGGGGGAGGATTTTCATCCTTGCTGTCATCGTCTAAAGAAGAAATATTTTCAGAAGTAGAAGGGATAGGGAGAGGTGGCACATCCACCGAACTAGGCTCGTAGGCCGTTATATATTTAAAAAACTTTTCCTCTCTTATAATGATAACATTTTCGGACTTAAGTGGAATAATTCTATATCCTTTTACATCTTCAGAATATCCAACAAAAATACATTTTTTACTCTTAGGTTCTAAATCTTTATGTTTCTCATCTGGAATATGGGCCCATGCTTCACTTCCAAAAACATGAAAGTGACTTACATCTGGTTTACTTGAGCTCCATTCTGCTTCTAGATTGATATTCTTTAAAACCTTAGTAGGAGTGTGCTTTACTGTGTAATTTTCACAGTTAATTGCTTCTGCCCAAAAATTAAGACTAAGTCCTTTAGGTTGAAGCATACAATTAGCCATTTCCTTTAAGGTGTGATTCTTCCT
>APFE030334495.1:76007-98516 GCA_000404065.3 Pinus taeda | reverse complement strand
TATTATGGATTTTGGTCCACAAGTTCTAAAGACAACATAGTTAGGAGATACTCAAACAATGATTTTGCTATCAATATTGATGATACAAAAATAACCTCAAAATATGCTTTTCATATGGGCACAAATTTGATCTTATCAATTTCTAAAAAACAACCCATTGTCTCTGTGTCTTTCGTGAAAGAAAAAGATGTAACAATTACTATAGTAGCATGGCAAGAGGTATGACTAAGAATACTTTTGAAGGATATTACACCTACAGAAAAGGAACCAACTTCCCTTTTTATTAACAAAACTCATAAATTGCATTATCAAAGAATCATGTGTTTCACAAGAAAAGGAAGCCGATTGACATTAGTTGTCACTTTATTCATGCAATAATGGTGACATATTTCCTCAAAGAGGGGACGGAGAATACAAGCTTAGCTCGTGGGGTTGTAAAGCTCTTGTCGTGCCTATTTGCTACCATCTATATTGATCCAGGTGGATGTTGGTGGACATGCACCTATCCCACTCGGACTCCCACAACTATCTCTTTTAGTTTTTCAGTTTCCTTAATTGTAGCACAATTTACCATTTTTGGTAGTTTTTCGGGTCCTAAACTTCTGGAGCCGTTTTGAGGCCCTAAATGATGTTTTTTGGGAAAACTAGGAGCAACAAGGGACATCAACCAATGTTACTCACTCAAAATTTGTAGTCCTCAGATATATCTTTCTAATGAGGTATTGTGCATGTCAAACAGAGATTGTATGCCAAAGTTATGACCCCAGGAAGTTGATGTACCAATTTACCCAAACACAACCCACAATTTGGCGTTTCATCTCCCACGGTTAGCTTTTTGGATGTTTAGGGTTTTCCATTGTTTCTCAACAAAAAATAGGCCTTTGAGCCTCATTGTAAGACAATTTAGAGGCATGTAGCTGCCACAACTCTTCTGAGAGATAAGTTACCATCGCCTTAGCTGGTTTATTTCCATTTCTATTTGTAAGAATATTTTAGTATTCTACATTAATGAAATGAAGTATTATTTCCACTGCATCTCTGTATTTATGGTTATATCTGTAATTTGTTGTGTTCCTGTTTAAATCCGGATCAGTGGTATCAGAGTGGTTTGCGCTTTCTCTATTTTTCTTTGCATGTCGCTAATGAGGTCGGGATATAAGCAGTTAGGGCTTGAACGGGTCGAACCTTTGCAAGACCACCCTCACAAATCTCGATGGCCTCCCATGGAAGAAGACAAGAGAGACGAGGGGGTAGGTGATCCTATCAAAATCTTGCTCGAAGAAGCCCTTGAGTGACAAAGGAACGTGATGATGGACAACTTTGCCTAGATCCTCCAGCGGCTACCTAGGGGTGACGCAGCTACTTCTAGTAGCTACTCTAGAAACGCCACACCCTTTAAGGTACAAGTTAACTTTTAAATCCCCATATTCGAGGATTAGATAGATGCAGATGTCGTAGATAAATGGTTAAATTAGCTAGAGGGTTATTTTTCTGTTCATGATTTTTCTAGCTAGGAAAATATTACTTTCGCTCTTCTCAAAGTAGCCCCCCACATAAACGACTAGTGGGAAACCTACTGCGAGAAGAAGGATGAGAGTATGGAATTCATTCCAGGATTCCATCAAGGAGTAGTACTACTGTGTCAAAAGCTATGAGGATAAATACATAAAGTGGACCACGCTGCGAAAGGGAAGGGACCAAGATGTGCTGGAGTTACCAAACATTTTTCATACCCTTCACACAAAGTTATGTATCAAGGATTCTTAGCTACATTTGGTACTCAAATACTGCGGTTGCCTACATAGATACATCTAGGACGATATGGAGTTCCTGAACATCTTCTCGCTTGGCATGACATACCGATACGCCGTTAAGATTGAGCATAAGTTTAAACAAAAAAAGCGAGACTTTGGATCTGTGAATCCAAAGACCAAAGGACAAAGCCAAGGTGGGGTGACCCAAGGTAACTCGTCGAAGCCGCAAGAAAAGAACAACACCACGAAGTTGAAGAAGGACATAGGAAAGTGGTGTGAGTTCCATAAGAGCCCCACTCATAGCACAAGTGAGTGTCAGACCAAGTAGTCACTGGTGGCCGAGTTGAAGGCTTTAGAATCAGATGCATGTTCCGACCCTGAGTCTGAACCCGACAAAGGAAATGAAAAAGGGAAGCAAATCATTGATGTAGATCCCATTGCCACTTTTTCCACCGGCAAGGTCTAGAAGAATGAGTCCGAGGATCCAGAGGAGGGCGAGTGTCTTTTCCACTCATAGATGTGGGTGAAAGGTTCATCGTTGCAATTCATTGTTGATAGTGGGAGCCAAAAGAACCTCATTTCAATAGAGGTCGTGAAGTGGCTGGGCCTACCACCCACACCACACCTGTAACCTTACAACATCGGCTGGCTTCACTAAGGATGAGATCTCTGAGTCCTCCAACAGTGTGCCTTCCCTACAACATCACACCATTCCCAAATGAGGTATTGTGTGATTTTGCACCGTTTGATGTTTGTAATGTATTATTAGGCCAACCATACTTGTGAAGGCGACATGCCATGTATGATTCAAGGCCTTGCGTTATTATTATTTCTTTGTGTAATAAATTATACAGGATACCAAAGGTAGCCCCACCTACTACCACTTCTTTGATCTCTTCTAAGAAAGGTAGTAAGATCATCTCCCAGACCAGGATTTTTTTTTTAATGGTTTGCCCTCAAAGTAAGGGGAAGATAGTAGCCACGTCCATGGCCCCTGGGGAGGGTTCCTCCACACAGTAGAAGAAGGTGGATATGGTCATGAAAGAAGATACAAATATCTTCTCCTCACCCACAAGGGTACCATTGCATTATGAAGTCAAGCATTCGTCTGATCTGACTTCTGGAGCACCTGTAATCAATGGACTGATATATCACCACTCCATTGTGGAAAATGCCAAGTAAAATAAGTGACATGATCAACATCGAGTTCCACACAAGCTTCAGGTGGGTGACAAATTTTGGCTGCACTTACAGAAAGAATGCATTGCAAGAGCCCATCGGAAGCTCGGACCACTTCGATATGGCCCTTACACCATTACCAAGGTTGTGGGAAACAATGATTTGGAGCACAAAATTCCCCCATTCCTTGATTTGCACTGATTTTTCAATGTGGACCACCCTTGACCATTCCTCCCACCATTACTGGAAACATTAGAGATTGCAGAACAACTCACCAGGGACCAAATTCAGTAGAAGTTTCTGCATCCGATGGAGGCACTCAATGCAATGGGGACAATTGCTTCTTAAGGGGGGAGGAATGATCTAGGTGAATGTTGTTGGCCACCACCCTATCCAACTTGGACCCCCACAACTGTCTATTTAAGTTATTCAGTTTCCTTAGTTATAGCACAATTTACTATTTTTGGTAGTTTTTCGGGTCCTGAACTTTCAGAGCCGTTTTGAGGTCCTAAACAACGTTTCTGGGAAAACCGAAAGCAACAAGAGGCGTGAACAACTCACTCCAAAGTTATAATCCTTGAATAGATATTTCTAATGAGGTATTTTGGGCGTCAAATAGAGATTGTATACCAAAGTTATGACCTCGGGAAGTTGATGTACCAATTTACCCAAACAGGGCCCATAGTTTAGCGTTTCATCTACTAGGGTTAGGTTTTTTGATGTTTAGGGTTTTCCATTGTTTCTCAGCAATATAGGCCTTTGAGCCTCATTGTAACACATTTCAGAGACATATAGCTGCCACATCTCTTCTTAGAGATAAGTTACAATCACCCTAGTTGGTTTATTTCCATTTCTATTTGTAAGCATATTTTCAGTATTCTACATTAATGAAATGAAGTGCCATTTATGCTGCATCTCTATATTTATGGTTATATTTTTAATATTTTGCATTCGTGTTTAAATTCGAATCAGTGGTATCAGAGTGGTCTGCTCTTTCCTATTTTTCTTTGCATGTCCCCAATGAGGTCAGGATACAAGGAGTTAGGGCTTGAACTCGTCAAACCCTTGCAATACTAGCCTCAAAAATCCCGACGATTTCCCATGGTGGAAGACAAGAAAGGTGAAGGGGCAGGAGATCCTATCAAGATCTTGCTCGAAGAAACCTTCTAGCAATAAAAGAATGCAATGATGGACAACTTTGTCCACATCCTCCAACGGTTTCCCAGGGGCGACGCAGCTACTTCCAACAGCTACTCTGGAAACACCACACCCTTTAAGGTACAAGTTAACTTTGAAATCCCCATATTCGAGGGTTAGATAAATGCAGATGGAGTAGATAAATGGTTAACTTTGATAGAGGGTTACTTTTCTGTTCATGATTTATCCAGCCAGGAAAATATTACTTTCCCTCTTCTCAAAACATCCCCCCACATCAAGGACTAGTGGGAAACCTACTGTGAGACGAAGGATGAAAGTACGGGCTTACCATTTTCAGCCACACCCACTTGGAATTCATTTCGGGATGCCATCAAGATGTAGTACTAACCTGTCAAAAGCTATGAGGATAAATACATAAATTGGACCACGCTGCAACAGGGAAGAGACCAAGATGTGTTGGAGTTCACAAATATTTTTCATACCCTTTGCAAAAAGTTGGGTATCAAGGATTCTGAGATGCATTTGGTACTCAAATACTGTGGTTTCCTACATAGATACATCCAGGATGAGATGGAGCTCCTGAATATCTCCTCGCTTGGCACGACATACTGATACGCCATCAAGATCAAGCATAAGTTTAAACAAAGGAAGCGAGACTTTGGATGTATGAATCTAAATACCAAAGGACAAAGCCAAGGTGGGGCGACCCATGACAAATCATCGAAGCCACAACAAAATAAAAACACCATAAAGTCAAAGAAGGACATAAGAAAGTGGCGTGAGTTCCATAAGAGCACCACTCATAACACAAGTGAGCATCAGACCAAACAGTTATTGGTGGCCAAGTTGAAGGCTTTAGAATCAGATTCATGTTTTGACCCCGAGTCAGAGCACAAAAAGGGAATGAAAAAGGGAACCAAATCATGATGTGGAGCCTAGTGTCATTGTTTCCACCTCCAAGGTCTAGAAGAATGAGCCCAAAGATCCAGAGGATGGGGAGTGTCTTTTCCACTCACAGATGTGGGTAAAGGGTTCGCCGCTGCAATTGATTGTTAACAGTGGGAGCCAAAAGAAGCTCATTTCATTAGAGGCCATGAGTGGTTGGGACTACCAACCACACCACACTTGCAACCATACAACATTGGGTGGCTTCACCAAGGACTTGATCTTCGAGTTTGCCAATGGTGCCACCTTCCCTACAGCATCAAGCCCTTCATAGATGAGGTATTGTGTGATGTTCAACCGCTTGATGTTTGTGATGTATTATTAGGCCAACCATACTTGTGGAGGCAAAATGTTGTGTATGAGTCAAGGCCTTGTCCTGTTATTATTTCTTTGTGTAATATATTATACAGGATATCGGAGGTAACCCCACCTACCGCCACTTCTTTGATCTCTACTAAGAAAGGCAATAAGATCATCTCCAAGATCAGGAAATTTATTTTCTGTTTGGTTCACCCTCAAAGTAAGGGGAATATCATAGCCACATCCATGGTCACCAGGGAGGGTTCCTCCATGCAATAGAAGCAGGTGGATACAATCATGAAAGAAGACATGAACATCTTCTCCTCACCCACAGGGATACCATTGAATTGCCAGGTCAAGCATCCATTTGATTTGACTTTCGAATCACCTGAAACAACGGGCCGATCTATTGCCACTTCATTGTGGAAAAGGCCAAGTAGAAGCAGTGACACGATCAACATCGGGTGCCACACAAGCTTCAAGTGGGTGACAAAGTTTGGTTGCACCTGTAGAAAGAACGCATTGCAAGAGCTCATTGGAAGCTCAGACCACTCTGATATGGTCCTTACACCATTACCGAGGTTGTGGGAAACAATGATTTGGAGCACAACATTCCCCAATTCCTTGGCTTGCACTGAGTGTTCAATTTTGACCACCCTCGACCATGCTTCCCACCATTACTGGAAACATCAAAGATTGTAGAACAACTCACTAGGGACCGAGTTCAACAAAAGTTTTTGCATTTTATGGAGGCACTGAATGCAATGGGGACCATTTCTTCCTAAGGGGTGAGGAATGATATAAGTGGATGTTGGTGGCCACCCACCTATCCCACTTGGACCCCCACAACTATCTCTTTCAATTTTTCAGTTTCCTTAATTATATAGCACAATTTACTATTTTTTGGCAGTTTTTCGAGTCGTAGGACTTTCGAAGCAATTTTGAGGCCCTAAACAATGTTTTTTGGGAAAACGAGGAGCAACATGTGTCATGGACTAATTTTTCTTACTCAAAAGTTGTAGTCCTCAGATAGATCTTTCTAACGAGGTATTGTGCACATCAAACGGGGTCCACAGTTTGGCATTTCATCTCCTAGGGTTAGGTTTTTGGATGTTTAGGGTTTCCCGTTGTTTCTCAACAATAAATAGGCCTTTGAGCCTTTGTAACATGGTTCAGAGGAATGTAACTGCCACATATCTTCTCAGAGATAAGCTACCATCGCCCTAGCTGGTTTATTTCCATTTCTTTTTGTAAGCATATTTCAGTATTCTACATTAATGAAATGAGGTATTATTTCTATTGCATCTCTGAATTTATGGTTATAATTGTAATTTTTTGCATTCTTGTTAAAATATGGATCAGTGGTATTAGAGTGGCCTAATATTTCTCTATTTTTCTTTGCATGTCGCCAATGAGGTCAGGATATAAGGAGTTAGGGCTTGAACTGCTCGAACCCTTGCAAGGCCAGCCTCGCAAATCCCAATGGCCTCCCATGGCGGAAGACAAGAAAGACGAGGGGGCAGGAGATCCTATCAAAATCTTACTCAAAGAAGCCCTTGAGTGACAAAGGAACGTGATGATGGATAACTTTTCCCAGATCCTCCAGTGGTTACCCAGGGGTGACGCAACTACTTCGAGCAGCTACTCTAGAAACGCCATACCCTTTAAGGTAAAAGTTAAATTTGAAATCCCCATACTCGAGGGTCAGATAGACGTAGATGTCGTAGATAAATGGCTAAATGTACTATAAGGTTTTTTTTTGTTCATGATTTTTCCAGCTGGGAAAAGATTACTTTCCCCCTTCTCAAAGCAACCCCCCACATCAAGGACTAGTGGGAAACCTATTATGAGAAGAAGGATGAAAGTATGGACTCACCATTTTTAGCCACATCCACTTAGATTTCATTCTGGGATGCTATCAAGGAGGAGTACTACTATGTCAAAAGCTATGAGGATAAATACATAAAGTGGGCCATAATGCGATAGGGAAGGGACCAAGATGTGCTAGAGTTACCAAATATTTTTCATACCCTTCGCACAGAGTTGGGTATCAAGTATTCTGAGCTACATTTGGTACTCAAATACTACGATTGCCTACATAGATACATCCAGGATGAGATGGAGTTCTTGAACATCTCCTCGCTCGGCACGACATACTGATACACTGTCAAGATCGAGCATAAGTTTAAACCAAAAAAGAGAGACTTGGGATTTGTGAATCCAAAGACCAAAGGACAGAGCCAAGGTGGGGTGACCCGAGACAACTTGTCGAAGCCTACCAAGCTCTTTTGGAAGGCGGGCAAGCATGTATTGCGCTACTTGAGAGGCACATCGGGATATGGTTTGTGGTATAGACAGGAGGATGAGGTGAAGCTATGTGGCTTCACGGATGCAGATTGGGCAAGGAGCCCAATGGACATTGACATCAGGTACCATCATATCAGAGATTGTGTGCAGCGGAGGATCATGTTACTTTCATACATTCCAATGGAGGGTCGAGATGCTAATATTCTGATGAAGGCTCTCACCAGGAGCAAATTCGAGTACCACTGTTTCCATCGCCAAGGTCCAGAAGGATGACCCTCAAGATCCAGAGGAGGGGAAGCGTCTTTTCCACTCACAGATGTCGATGAAGGGTTCGTTGCTGCAATTCATTGTTGACAATGGGAGCCAAAAGGACCTCATTTCAGCAGAGTTCATAAAGTGGCTAGGCCTACCAACCACACCACACCTGCAACTGTACAGCATCGGGTGGCTTCACCAAGGATGAGATCTCCGAGTCCTCCAACAGTGCCGCCTTCCCTACAACATCAAGCCATTCACAGATGAGGTACTGTGTGATGTTGCATCGCTTGATGTTTGTGATGTATTATTATGCCAACCATAGTTGTGGAGGTGGCATGTCATGTATGAGTCAAGGCCTCACATTATTATTATTTCTTTGTGTAATAAATTATACAAGATACCGGAGGTATCGCCACCTACCGCCACTTCTTTGATATCTTCTAAGAAAGGCAGTAAGATCATCTTCGAGACCAAGAAATTTATTTTTTGTCTGGTTTTCTCTCAAAGTAAGGGGAAGATCATAGCCACATCCATGGTCCCCGAGGAGGGTTCCTCCACGCAGCAGAAGTAGGTGGGTATGATCATGAAAGAAGATATGAACATCTTCTCCACACCCACAGAGGTAACATTGCATTGTTAGGTCAAGCATTCGTCTGATCTGACTTCAAAGAAGCTGTAATCAATGGGCCAATCTATCACCACTCCATTGTGGAAAATTACAAGTACAAGTAGAAAAATGATTAAAATCAAGTGCCACACAAGCTTTAGGTGGGTGACAAATTCTGGTTGCACCTGCAGAAAGAATGCATTACAAGAGCCCATCGAAAGCTCAGACCACTTCGATATGGCCCTTACACCATTACCAAGGTTGTGGGAAATAATGCTTTGGAGAATATCATTCCCCCATTCCTTGGTTTGCACCGAGTGTTCAATGTGGATTGTCCTTGACCATGCCTCTCACCATTACTGGAAATGTAAGAGATTGCATAACAACTCACCATGGACCAAATTCAGCAAAAGTTTTTGCATCTGATGGAGGCACTCAACGCAATGGGGACCATTACTTCCTAAGGGGGGAGGAATGATATAGGTGAATTTTGGTGTCCACCTACCTATCCCACTCGGACCCCCACAACTGTCTCTTTAATTTTTTCAGTTTCCTTAATTGTAGCACAATTTACTATTTTTGGTAGTTTTTCAGGTCCGAACTTTCGGAGCTGTTTTGAGGCCCTAAATGACGTTTTTGGGAAAACCAGAAGTAACATGGGGTGTGAATGTTGAGATTGGAACAAGATGATGGAGCTTAGTGAAAAGAGTCGCCTTCACTAAGTGGGCCCGCAGGCTATTTTTGGCGCAAGTCTATTTTTAGACTATGTCTATTTTTAGACATATGGATCATGTCTATGGATTGCAGGTTGTTGTTTATGGATGATTGATCAAATTGGAAAAAATAGATGGACTTCTATTTTTAGATCACAGCGGAGTGACTGCTCAGTCTAAATATAGAACAGTCAAATATTATTAGCTCATAATAATATTTAGACTATAAACTTTGTCTTATTCTCTTGGAGCACTTCAGGATGAGCTACGGATGTGGTACATGCAGATCCCAGAAGGAAATACGTGGTTACCTATGGGATGACTAATATTTGCATGCAGGACTTCAGTTAGAACTCAAGTGAGTTGAGTTTAGTGGACTGGAGGTGCAGTTGATGGAGTTGTGTTCAGTTTAGCTTTGTTAAACTGGTTGTATTTAGTCTAACTGGCAAATAGACTAGAGATGAGTTGGGTGAATTAGTTATTAATTAATTCACAAGTTATTAACTCATAATGCAACTATAGAATACATCAGTTAACTCAGTTGCATGTCAGTGCATGTTCAGTTCAGCAGGGACAGGTGTTAGAGGATCAGATTGCTATCAGTTGTGACTATAGCTGTGCATGATGATTTGCACAATCAAATGGATTGAGTATTGCCAATGAGGATTGCGTGGTTTAGCCAAGAAAATACGAGTTTGCTTCAGCCATTCATCAGTATTGTCATGCAGGATTGCGCAGCAGAGGCAGGCAAGCAGTGGAAGAGATTTGGAGATGAGATCTGAGCTGTATTGTGTGTAACAGAGGTGGAGATACTTGTGAGAAGTATTATGTTGTGTAATGTTACATGACTCAATCATTAATATACAAATAGTTGGGGTTTTTAGCGAGATGCTTTCCCCGGGATACATACTGTGTTAATGTGTGAATGCTCTTGATGTTTTATTGTTATTGATGCTGCTATATTGATGATCAACATAGAGGAGGTTATGTATTGTGTATGTTTTCCGAAATAGTACATGATCAGGATAATCTCCATTGAATATGTGTCAAATTATTCAAAATTTCTACAATGAATTGATGTTTCTCACTCCAAAGTTGTAGTCCTTGAATAGATCTTTGTAACGAGGTATTTTCTGCATCAAACGAAGATTGTATGCCAAGGTTACGACCTCAGGAAGTTGATGTACCAATTTACCCAAATGGGGCCCACAGTTTGGCGTTTCATCTCCTAGGGTTAGGTTTTTGGATGTTTCAGGTTTTCCATTGTTTTTCAACAATAAATAGGCCTTTTAGCTTCATTGTAACACATTTTAGAGGCATGTAGCCGCCACATCTCTTCTTAGAGATAAGCTATAATCGCCCTAGCTGGTTTATTTCCATTTCTGTCTGTAAGCATATTATTAATATTATACATTAATGAAATGAAGTGCTATCTCTATTGCATATCTATTTTTATGGTTATATTAATAATTTTATGTGTTCCTGTTTAAATATGGATTAGTGGTATCAGAGCAGTCTTCTCTTTTTCTATTTTTCTTTGCATGTCCCTAATGAGGTCAGGATATAAGGAGTTAGGGCTTGAACTCATCGAACCCTTGTAAGACTAGCCTTGCAAATCCAAACGGTTTCCCATGGCAGAAGACAAGAAGGATGAGTGGGCAGGAGATCCTATCAAAATCTTGCTCGAAGAAGCCCTCGAGTGATAAAGGAACGCGATCATGGACAACTTTTCCCACATCCTCCAGTGACGACAGAGGGGTGACGCAACTATTTCCAACTACTACTCTAGAAACGCCACACCCTTTAAGGTACAAGTTAACTTTGAAATCCCCATATTCGAGGGTCAAATAGATGCAGATGCCGTAGATAAATGGTTAAATTTGATAGAGGGTTATTTTTCTATTCATGATTTTTCCAGCCAGGAAAATATTTCTTTTGCTCTTCTTAAAGAAGTTCCCCACGTCAAGGGCTGGTGGGAAACCTACTGCGAGAAGAAGGATGAAAGTACAGGCTCACCATTTTTAGCCGCATCCACCTGGAATTCATTCTATGATGCCATCAAGGAGCAGTACTACCTTGTCAAAAGCTATGAGGATAAATACATAAAGTGGACCACAATGTGACAGGGAAGAGACCAAGATGTGTTAGAGTTCACAAATGGTTTTCATACCCTTCGCACAAAGTTGGGTATAAAGGATTTTGAGCTACATTTGGTACTAAAATACTGCGACTACCTACATAGATACATCTAGGATGAGATGGAGTTCCTGAACATCTCCTTACTTGGCACGACATACCGATATGCCATCAAGATCGAGTAGTTTAAATAAAGGAAGCGAGACTTTGGATCTACGAATCCAAAGACCAATGGACAAAGCCAAGGAAGGGTGACCCAAGACGACTTGTTGAAGCCACAAGAAAATAAAAACACCATAAATTCAAAGAAGGACCCAAGAAAGTGGCGTGAGTTCCATAAGAGCCCCACTCATAACACAAGTGAGTGTCGGACCAAGCAGTCACCGGTGGCTGAGTTGAAGTCTTGAGATTTGGATGCATATTTCAACCTTGAGTCAAAACTCGACAAGGGGAATGACAAAGGGAACCAAATAATTGATGCGGAGCCCAACACCACTATTTCCACTTCCAAGGTCCAGAAGAATGAGCTTGAAAATCCAGAGGAGGGGGAGCGCCTTTTCCACTCACAGATGTGGGGGTTTGCCACTACAATTCATTCTTGATAGTGGGAGCCAAAAGAAACTCATTTCATTAGAGGTTGTGAAGTAGCTGGGACTACCGACTACACCACACCCGCAACTATACAACATCGAGTGGCTTCACCAAGGACAAGATCTTCGAGTCCGCCAATGGTGCCGCCTTCCCTACAGCATCAAGCTCTTCACAGATGAGGTATTGTGTGATGTTGCACTGCTTGATGTTTTTGATGTATTATTAGGCCAACCATACTTGTGGAGCAACATGCTGTGTATGAGTCAAGGCATCGTGCTATTATTATTTATTTGTGTAATACATTATACATGATACCAGAGGTGACCACCTACCGCCACTTCTTTGGTCTCTGCTAAGAAAGGCAATAAGATCATCTCCCAGACTAGGAAATTTATTTTCTGTCTAGTTCACCCTCAAAGTAAGGGGAATATCGTAGCCACATCCATGGTCCCGGGGATGGTTCCTCCATGCAACAGAAGTAGGTGGATATGGTCATGAAAGGAGACATGAACATCTTCTCCTCACCCAGAAGGGTACCATTGCACTGTCAGGTCAAGCATCCATTCAATTTGACTTATGGAGCACCTGTAACCAATAGGCCGATCTATCACCACTCCATTATGGAAAAGGCCAAGTAGAAGCAGTGACACGATCAACATCGGGTGCCACACAAGCTTTGTTGGTAGTTGACAACTAATTAATGTAAATTTGGGTAAATTGTATTGGTTATTGACAAGTTGGTTTCATACTGAATCAACAGTTATGTAACAGAGGCTCATATATAAAACTGATGAATGCTCGAACTAATGTATGTAGAATAATTTATTGATTGAATAAAGATTCCAATCCCTTTCCCTGTGGATGTTTCCTTGAAACTCTGTCAGGGTTTTACCACATAAATCCTGAGTTATTACTTGTGTGGTTGTATTCAATTTCCTATCAGTTACATTCCTTTCTTGGTTAATTTAAAATTGTAAAGGCCTTCTTTATTTCTTGATCAGTAACTCATCTAACTACAAATAATATCAAAGCCAAGTTGAGTTGAGTTTCAGAGCCAAGTTGAGTTGAGTTTATGAGCCAGTTGAGTTGAGTTTACGTGCCAGTTGAGTTGAGTTAGAAATATTCATGTTGGTCAAAGAAGTTGCTCTCTGCCCTCTGTGTGTTGCTAGCCCAAAGACCCATCGAACTACGTGTTGGTCAAGGAATACCTCTGTGTGCTGCATGCTGCCAGACCCGCTGGTTACTTTTGCATGCTTTGTGATACTAGGGCTGCTGGTTGCTTTTGCGTGCTCAAGTGTTGGGCTCTGCGTGCTGCTAGAGACGTTGGTTGCTTATGTGTGCTCAAGTGTTGGACCAGAGCCCATATATCTTCCCTTTGCGTGAAGACCAACCACGTATTCAGTTTTCTATGTGAATACCAACCACCGTGTGCATAGCAAAAGCGTGCGGGTTCATTGCTTGCCTAGAATTGGAGCAAGGGTAAGGTGGTTCCATTGTAGGAAGAGGTTCCGTTGCAGGAAGAGGGCTGCCGCTGTAGAAAAAAGAAAACAAGCTGTTGTGAAATCTGAGAATTTTTTTTTTAGCAGAAACAAAGATATTCGTTGAATTGAAGAAAAGGGAATCTGAAGTAGGGTTTGTTGAAAGATTTATTTGAATTGAAGAACAAAGATTTTTTCCAGATTTCTTTGAATTGAAGAACAAATTTTTTCCAGAAAACTAAAATTAAACAAATGGGATTTTGGATATTTTTTTTCAAAAAAAATTATAAGTTTTCTAAGTCAATTTGGAAAATTTGGGAAAGTAAGATTTTGAATTTTTTACTGGGGAATTTGCAAAAACAATTCTGGAAAATTGACTAAGAAAAATTAAAAAAAACTTGGAAAATACTTTGTTGGAAGAAGACAATCCAAGAATTTTTTTTTTGGAAACCCTAGTTGAAAGACGACACCCTAGGAGGAAAGAAATGGCCAAGATGTTGAATGAAAAGTTTGAGGTGGAGAAATTCACTGGCAAGAGCAACTTTGCTCTTTGGAAACTGAAAATTAGTGATTTTCTAGTGCAACAAGGGTTGCACAAGGCATTGGACGAGGCAAATAAGAAACCTGCAAGCATGACAGATTCAAACTGTGAGGACTTGGATGCTTGAACTCTCAGTACCATCAGGTTATGCCTGGTAGATGAAGTTCTCTTCAACATTGTTGAAGAGAGTACAACTTCAGGTTTATGGGAAAAATTGGAAAAACTATACATGACAAAGTCAATAACTAATGGAATTTATTTGAAAATACAAATGTACAGTCTTTGAATGAAGGAGGGTTCAAAAGTTGCAGAACATTTGAATGTTTTTAATAAACTTATATGCCAATTAACAGATATCGAAGTTAAAATTCAGGAAGAAGACAAAGCTATAACCTTATTTTGTTCTCTGCTCGAATCATGGGATCTCTTTGTAACTTCAATCAGTTTGAGCACCATTGATTCTTTGAAATTTGAATCAGTTGTGGGAGCTCTCTTGTCTAAAGAAGTACGAAGGAAATCCAGTACTGAAGTAGTTGCATCAGAAGCCATGATAGCTAGAGGATGGTCAAAGGAAAGAGGAGAAAAAACAAAGGGGTCTTCCAGATCTAAATCAAAGGGAAAGAAGTGTAAGGCAAAATGTTGGCACTACAATAAAATTGGACACCTGAAGAAAGACTATTGGAAATGGCAAGAATCTGATAACCCGAAGAAGGAAGCATATCAGGTTGATTCAAGTATGGTAGATGAAGCTTTATCTGCTGAAGAATTATATATGATAGATGAAACTTCATGTAATGTCTCTCAGGGTGTTGAAAGCTGGTTGTTAGACTCCGGTGCTTCTCATAACATGTGTCCACACAGAAATTGGTTTAATTCATATGAAAATGTAAATGGTAGTTCTGTGTTTCTGGGTAATAATGTATCATGTCAAACTATTGGGATGGGGAAAATCATGATTAAAATGTATGATAACATAGTTAGAACTTTAAATAGTGTTAGACATGTACTTGATATGAAGAAAAAATTGATTTCTTTGGGAGTGTTGGATTTGGATGGTTATAAGTTTACAGGTTAGAATGGAGTGCTCAAATTCTTTAAAGGCACCCTAGAAGCAGAAAAGGTTGGAAATATTTACAGACCCAAAGGAAGTACTTAGGTCAGTTAAGCAACGATTGTGTCAGAAAAAGAAGAAGGTACTCGCCTATGACATCAATGATTAGGTCACATGAGAGAGAAAAGTCTTCATGCACTGATGAAACATAAATCACTTCCTGATTTGAAATCCTTGAAGTTGGATTTCTGTAAACATTGTGTGTATGGAAAACAGTGTAAATAGAGATTTAAAACTGGGAATCATAATAGTAAAGATATTTTAGACTATATTCATTCTGATCTATGGGGACCATCTCTTGTTGTATCATATGGAGGTGCTCTATATTTTTTAATGTTTATTGATGATTTCTCCCGTAAAGTTTGGGTCTTTATGCTAAAAAAGAAAGCTGATGTATTCAATGTATTTAAACAATTTAAAGAAATGGTATATAAAATAATAGGCAAATCAATTAAATGTTTAAGAATGGACAATGGTGGTGAATTCCCTTCAATACAATTTGAACAATACTATAAGGATGAAGGAATTGTTAGACACGAAACTGCTGTTTATACTCCTCGGCAAAATAGTGTTGCTGAATGTATGAATCAGACTCTTATCGAAAGAGCCAGAAGCATGATCAACAATGTTAATTTGCAAAAGGATTTTTAGACAGAAGCAATATCCACTACTTGTTATTTAGTTAACAGATCACCTTTAGTAGCAATTAGTTGTAAAGTTCCTGAGGAGGTTTGGGTAGGTCAGTGTTGTGATTATTCACATTTAAGGATATTTGGTTGTGATGCTTATTCTCTTATTTCTAAAAATAAACGTTCAAAATTAGATCCAAAATTGAAATGTTATGTCTTTGTTGGGTATGAATATGCAGTGAAAGGATACAGGTTGTGGGATCCTACATCACAAAAGATAATCATTAGTAGAGATGTAACATTTGATGAATCTTCTCTTTTAAAATCAAATATTGAAAGAATTGAACAGGAACAAGTATCACCAAATCAACAAGTTTAGTTGGAGGCTAGATCTTTCAGTGACAGTCAAAAGGAAGAAGAGACTTCTGGAGAAAAAGGTGTTGAAGATACAAAGGAAGTTGTTGAAGTTTCTGAAGCAGTTCAAGTTTCTGAACTAGTTCATGGTGAGCCAGAACTTTATTAGAAGTGAGTATGATGATTGTGTATACTTCAAGAGTTTCAATGGAATATTCATTATCTTAGATTTGTATGTTGACGATATGCTTATTGCAAGAAAAATCCTGGAAGAGATCAACTGGTTAAAGGCTCAACTTTCTAGGACGTTTAATATGAAGGATCTTGGAGTAGCAAAACATATCTTGGGCATGGAGATACATAGAGACAAGAAAAATGGTAAGCTTTGGTAATCACATTAGAAGTATGTCGAGAAAGTACTTGAAAATTTTTGTATGAACAATGTGAAACCTGTTAATGTTCCATTAGCTTTCTATTTTAAGCTTTCTTCAGTTTTGAGTCCTAGAACTGATGAATAAAAGCAATATATGTCTCATGTACCATATGCAAATGTTGTAGGCAACTTAATGTATCTGATAGTATCTACAAGCCTAACATTTCACATGTAGTTGGAGTTGTCAGCTGGTTCATGGCAAATCCAGGTGAATAACATTGGTGAGCAGTGAAATGGGTGCTTCGATATCTAAGAGGTACAAGTGACCATTGAATCATCTTTAATGGTAGTGAAGGATCAGTCTGTGGATATGTAGATGTTGATTATGCAGGTGATTTGGACAAAATAAGATCTACTACAGGTTATGTCTTTACTCTTGCAGGTGG
This sequence comes from Pinus taeda, assembly GCA_000404065.3. Classification (NCBI taxonomy): domain Eukaryota; kingdom Viridiplantae; phylum Streptophyta; class Pinopsida; order Pinales; family Pinaceae; genus Pinus; species Pinus taeda. The sequence goes on along the minus strand of APFE030334495.1, from coordinate 81,636 downwards.
AGCAATTATTTGGATGTCAAAGCTTCAAGAAATAGTTGCATTGTCCACTACTGAAGCAGAATATATAGCTGCTTCAGATGCCAGTAAAGAAGCAATCTGGTTAAAGGGTCTAGTTGATGAGATTGGAAGGACGCAGGAGAAAGTGGATGCACTTTTGACAGTCAAAGTGATATTCACTTGGCTACAAATCCTACTTATCATAGAAGAACCAAGCACATTGATGTAAGGTATCATTTTCTAAGACATGCGATTGATGGCAGAAAAGTAGCTCTTCAAAAGGTTCGTATGTGAGAGAATTATGTAGACATATTCACAAAGCCAGTTACAGTAGAGAAGCTGCGATGGTGTTTAGCTTCTCTTGGCTTGCAGAAAAGATGATGAATGAGCATGGGCAAGGGATTAGGAAAATTGTTGTCAAGGTGGAGTTTGTTGGTAGCTGACAACTAATTAATGTAAATTTGGGTAAATTGTATTAGTTATTGACAAGTTGGTTTCATACCGAATCAATAGTTATATAACAGAGGCTCATATAGAAAACGGATGAATGCCCGAACTAATGTATGTAGAATCATTTATTGGTTGAATAGAGATCCCAATACCTTGCCCTGTGGATGTTTCCTTGACACTCTTTCAGGGTTTTACCATGTAAATCCTGAGTTATTACTTGTGTGGTTGTATTCATTTTCCTCTCAGTTACATTCTTTTCTTGGTTAATTTATAACTGTAAATGCCTTCTTTCTTTCTTGATTAGTAACTCATCTAACTACAAGCTTCAGGTGGGCGACAAAGTCTAGCTACACCTGTAGAAAGAACGCAATGCAAGAGCTCATCGGAAGCTCAGAACACTTTGATATGGTCCTTACACCATTACCAAGGTTGTGGGAAACAATGCCTTGGAGCACAACATTCCCCCATTCCTTGGCTTGCCCTGAGTGTTCAATGTGGACCACCTTTGACGATGCTTCCCACCATTACTGGAAACATCAGAGATTGCAGAACAACTCACCATGGACCAAGTTCAACAAAAGGTTTTGCATCTGATGGAGGCACTCAACGCAACTATGCATCTGAGATTTTGCATAGTTTTTGTCACTTTTTTTTTTTTTTTTATGTACATTATGTTTTAGAATGGCAGTGATTTTCATGCTGATTTAAAAAAGTGAGTATTCTGCATCACACCCTTTTTTAAAAGACCTGTTTTTGGCTTTAAATTTTCTAATGTATAAAAATATAAATAATTTTTTGTAAAATTGATAATTTTTGAAGTGGTCATTTTCTTGTTTTTTATTTTAATTTTATTTTATTTTAGTGAGGTTTTTATTGTTTTGCATTTTTAAATTAGAAGGTCGATATTTAGAATTTTCGATATTCTACATATTTATACATAATTAGTTTTTCAATCCACTTGAAATAATTGTTTCTAAAAAACAATATTTTTTAACAATGGAGATAAAAATAACCATTTTAAACATAAATATAACTAAAAAACTACACGTTTTGATAATTTTTTTCTAGAATTGACATGTCAAAATCACAATTTTTATATGATAATTTTAACTAAAAATGGTTAAATAATAGTTTTTTTTTTTATGAATTCCATGTCAAAAAAATAATAATAATCATTTTTTTTCAAAAAATAATGATTAACTTAAAAATCAATGTGAAAATCACATATTACAAATATTGAACGCATAACAACCCTAATTGAGTGTTTACTCTTCTCATAAAATGTCAAAGTCAAAACATTGCAAAGCTTGATTTACAAGCATAACTTAAATTTAATCAAGAATGTCAGGTAATCCAAACTCTTCGTCCTCTAGAGTTTCATCATTGTCTTCTTCCATAATATTTTCTATTTCCTTTTGCTCATTTTCCTCTCCTAATGGATCTTTGATGTCTGCGAATCTCCCAATGTATGTCTTTCCAAACATTCCATGTAATGGTGGTTGGGGTTCCTTTTCCTTTTTTGCCAGACATGATTCACTAAAGTCCCCTTTCTTCAACCCAATTTCTTGCATTGCATTTTGAAGAAATTGAAGAGCATTAATTCTTTGCTGAATGAAATTGCACTGTACTGGATCTTTTTCAATTGCAATGCAATTTCTTCCTTTTTGAAGGCAACATGCTAGTGTTGCACTTAATTATCAAGCACAAAAGAAATAATGAACTAAATTAGTACAATGACATATTAATTAAAAAATAACATATTGAAATTCAATTCCATATAATAAATCTTACCTGAGCGAGAAAATAAATCCAGAACCCAATCTCCTTCATTTGAACAAATGTCTATAAGATAGTTAATCAATAATTGTGATTTTTGATAAATGTTAAATATCTATCCTTTTGCTTCTTTCTCTTCATATGTTAGTTTCCTCACAACAACATCATAAGTCAGTATTTGGCTATGACTCTTTCTGTCTACCCGATTAAAAATCATAGACATATGGCTATCATCTTTTGCCCAACTATCAATATGAATGAACTCACAATCATTTATAAATTGTTGATCTTCATTGTTAAGAAGATTTGACTTTTTCGTGTAACATGAAATAGTAAAAGTTCAATTAACTTGTACATAAATAGATTTTTCAACATTAATCAAATATACATTTTAAACGTCTTACCATGTAAGCTGCATCGTTGAATTTGTTTTCCCCTTGAAGCTTGACAATATCATTGCCAATTGTGTGTCTGAATGAAACGTCATAAATCTCCATAATGGTGATGACATGACTTCTACAAATCCTGCAACCACTTTACTAAGAGCTTGATAAGTATAAGGGTCACTATCATAGTCAATGTTTGGAATATTGAAACCATGGGGAATATCTGCAATGACTAGGGCATAATACCTCTTAGGTATGAGTTTAGCAATGTCTTCACAGTCGCCTTGTATTACTTGATATTGAATAGTGTCTAGCCCATTCCAAATGAAATGATTAAGAGTTGGATCAAGTTGAACATTCTTAATACATTGCTTCCTCAATCTTTTAGTCTTTATTTTTTCAATAAAAGTTTTGAAACTATATGGCGCTCCATTATCATCCTTCCTCATCTTTTATAAAATAAACAAATATATGTGTAAGTTATAAATTAAAAAGAGTACATAGGTGAATAAAAATGAATGTATAACTCAAGATACCTTTTTAAATGCAAGATAAAAATCTTTTAATGTTGATGTAGAACTTGAATATGGATAGTTACGTACAACATCATCCCAACTATCTTCATTCAACAATTTGACCATTTGTTCTTGAATTTTCATATAAACTTTGTGACTGCATATAAAGTTAATATAATGATATGTATAACAAATACTACCATGAACAACATGTTTTATTTAAAATATAATTATAATCTAGAAATCAATAAAAATAATTCAACAAACTTACTTTTGAAATTCTTCAGACATTTCCTCCAATGATAATTCCCTTGACCTTACACGAGATAATATTGTTTTGACAATTTTTTCATCTTTCACTCCTTGCATCGCCCTCCAAGGTGTGATAGTCATATCGCCTGGAAGTTGCTTCTTTTCAAGAGCTAATTTACTATTGCCACATATCAATGGCTTAGACTTTTTGACCTTCTGGTTTTTAATGGTAATGTCTTCCCACATGCTAAAAATCTCATCAATCAACTTCAAAACGTCTCCAGTTCTAAATGCCAATTGGAAAATGTTATCAACACCTCTGAATAAATCACTATTTTTGTTGCCTTTTCCACGTTTTGAATTGGTTTTATCTTCAATTTGATATCCTATTTCCATACAAATTCCTTTCGGAAATCTACAATAACATTTATCCTATCCCCACCACATTTTTCTTCAAATTCACTATGAGTAAATCTAACCCTTTGGATGAAATTCATAGACATCCTATATTCATTATCTGAATTATGATCCCATGCCACTAACTTTGCTTCTGTATCTGATAAAACAGCTAAATGATACATTTCATTGTTTCAAATCGTGGGTTATTAGGATATTCCTCCACCAATTGTGTTTGAGCTTCTATAGAATGGTTCCCCCCAAGCACATAATAATTGTATTCAAAACATTTTGACTTATCAAATGCTTATTTGTTGGGAACTTGAAGTGGATCAACAAGAAGCACATAACTAACCACATGAGCATACGGATTATACCTCATTTATGTATTCAAGTTGTGAACATGTAGATGATGTGGCTTTCTAACTTGATATTGACACTGTCCTTCACTTGCTTTATAGGTTTGCCTGACATTAAGCTGAAATTTGTGACCACCACCAATTAAGTTTCTCTTTGTAAAATTCTCTCAAATGGAATTTTGTTTTGTTTTGATAATGCCATCCTCTAAATCAGATCCTAGTGTAATGATTTCTCTGCTTTCTTTTGAAGTTTCACTAGGTTCTTGACTACTGGTAATGACTACTTCAAAATCTTCAACTTTACTTTTCTTGGTCATAACATTCCCAATAGATTTATTCTTGGGCATTGTTACTTTTGGTTTTTTATAGCTCTTCTCAGTTCCAATGTCATCTTCAGTAATGGCAACATATACTTCACTGTTAATTTCAACTTCATCGTTCTCAAAATAACTTTTTTACCCTTGCTAGATTTATCCACCAGAAGCCTTTTTTTTTTCTGATTCTTTGGATGTAGTTTTGTAGCATCATCAATTACTACATTTAGCTTATTTTCCATATCTTTTTCTGACACTGAGTAAAAGCTGTTGACAACTTTCATGATATCATGTTCTATGAAATGAATGCCTTCCAACCTAATTGAACAACTTTCAACAAAATTCTGCCAAACAAAATTCATATGTCAATAAAAAACAAAGTTAAAAAAATAGCGAGACACTTTCAAGAATGCAAAATACAAATATAAATAACAATACTCACGATGTTTTGTATCATCTCATTTACGATTTGTTTAGAGAACTTTGTAGATACCTCTCTCGTGTCATACAATGAATATGATAGTCGGTATTTAATCATTTCATGTGACTTGGGAGCTTTTGTAAGTATGTAAACAACTTCAGTGTCCGGTATTGAACACATATCTATGACTCTTCCCATCACCTCAAAAATTCCATTATCATTCGGTATATCAATATATAGATATATATTCACATTTGTGTTTTCTCTTTCTTTCACATACCAGATTCTTGATGGAAATTTCACCTCTTGCGAATTCTTCCAGTCTGAAATCATCTTCTTATCACTTGAGGCACTTGAAAGATTTGTAGTCATCAGCTCAACTGGAGTTTGTTCACCAATGCTTTTTGAAGATGCACATTTAAGAGTCTTTGGTCCAGAAAGATTCAATGCAATTTTCTTTGATGCCATTTTCCTAAAAAATAGAAACACATAAATCAGTAAATAATAAAAACATATTAATTTAAATGAACAATGAAAATATATAATAAATTTTTTATTTGTATGATCAACAATCACCCCACCCACCGCCCCTCACATTCTAAAATGGCCATGTATTAACATTCTAGTGTAAAAAAAGTAAATCACGAATAAAAAATTCCAAAATTAACTATATATATATTATATGAAATGTCTATTTTTTTTAATAAGTACAAAAAATATATATGTAATGGCGCCCCACCGCACCCACTGGCGCCCTACCCCA
>APFE030334495.1:45451-74196 GCA_000404065.3 Pinus taeda | reverse complement strand
GAGCCGCTGGCCCCCCCTCACACCCCCTACCCCCCCCGATGCCCTCACACGCTGCCTGCTCGCCCGACCTCTCCGCCCAGCCCGCGACACCACAGCGGTCCACCCACGGGTATTGGGCGATTGAGTTTGATTGGGCCCACTATGCTCATGATGGGTGTAATTGTTATTTTGGCTCAGAAAAATTATTAATTTCAAAAAAAAAATTATTTTTTCATTAAACTAATTTAATATAAAAAATTTCAAGGAAAAAAAATTAACTTACCTTTCAATTGCGAGAATTCTTCGTTGAATATGTTGTTGATAGTGATGTAGCTTCGTTGAATATGTTGTTGATAGCTATGTAGCTGCTCCAAAAATTCACAAGTCTTTCAACGATTTTCAGGAAGCCTGAATGTGATGCGATTAACAGTGATAATGAAATTTTAATATATAAGTGAAATTACGGAGATGTTTTACTGTACGGTTAATGTGGGATAATTTGTTTTAATATATTATAAAACGAATATTATAGAATTGTTTTACAACGGGTTGAATGTGGGATAATTTGTTTTAAAATATTATAAAGCAAATATTGTAGAATTGTTATACAATGGGTTAAATGTGGGATAATTGTTTTAGAATATATTATAAAAATTTTAAAAAAATAATTGTTTAGTAAATATTATATACTTTAACTATGAAAATAATTAATGTAGAAGTTGTAGTTTACAATTTTAATTTTAATGATTTATTTCATAAATAAATTTAGTTTACATGTTTCAATAAATTGTAGAACAAAATAATGAAGGTAAATAAATTTAACAGACTTTTTGGAGGGAAATATTTTCGTGAAACGTTTTGGAGGGAAAATTTCATTCTTTAAGCTATATAATATCTTTAGGAGACTCTCCATTTGTACCATCAACATCTTCATCGCGTAACAACTCTATTCATATTGATGAGTGTAGAGGGAATTCTTCCACTATGAATAGAAAGTCAATTCTTCCACTTAGTCCTAATTCTAAGGACTATGAGAGCAGCACTGATGAAAGAGGGGATGGAGAATTTCAAATAAATAAAGAGTCACAGATTCCACTTAGTCCTACTTCTAAGGACTATGAAAGCTGTAGTGGTGAAGAGCATGATGGTGAAGTTCAAAAGAATGGAGTGTCACGATGTCCACTTAGTCCTAATTCTGAGGACTATGAGAGCAACAGTTTTGAAGAGCATGATGGTGAAGTTCAAAATAATGGAGTGTCATGGTGTCCACTTACTCCTATTTCTGAGGACTATGAGAGCAGCAATTTTGAAGAGCACAATGGCAAATTTCAAAAGAATGGAGTGTCGCAGTGTCCATTTAGTCCTAATTCTAAGGACTATGAGAGTAGCAGTGATGAAGAGCGTGATAACGAATTTCAAAAAAATGGAGTGTAAAAGTGTCCACTTAATCCTAATCCTAAGGACTATGAGAGCAGTAGTGATGAAAAGCATGATGTTGAATTTCAAAAGTATGGAGTGTCGTGGTATCCAGTTATTCCTAATTCCAAGGACTATGAGAGCAGCAGTGATGAAGAGTGGGATGATGAATTTCAAAAGATTGGAGTGTCACGGTGTCCACGTAGTCCTAATTCTGTGGACTATGAGAGCAATAGTTATGAAGAGCGCGATGATGAATTTCAAAAGAATGGAGTGTCACCGTGTCCTCTTAGTCCTAATTCTAAGGACTATGAGAGCAGCAGTGATGAAGGACAGGATGATGCACTTAGTCCTAATTCTAATGAGTATAAAGGTAGCAGTGACAAAGGATAGGATGTAGCATCTTCAATAAGTAAACACACATTTTTGATGTAGTCCTAATTATATGGACTATGAGAGTAGCATTGACAATGCACATGAGGAAGGATATCCATTAAACCTCGAGTCAGATTTTCCATTCAGTCTGAATTCTAAGGACTATGATAGAGCATTGAAGAAGCGGAAGATGAAGAATATCCTCCAAGTCAATATTTGAAAAGTAGAGCTGATCATAGTGTGGATAACATTCCTCTTAATTATGATGAAAAGCCTTATACAAATTGTTAGAGCCTAGATTTACCTCAGGCTGAAAAGGTAAGATTCTAGGTCCACATCAAACCATGCTCAGCCTCGTAGCTAGCCCTACGAGGTCAGGAGATGGCTCTCTCCAGGTTAATCTTAGCAAAAGATAATCAGATGGGGCTTGAGATGACCAATTTAACAACTAATAATAGGCTAGGTATGAAGTGCAAGGATTGATTTGAGTTTTTTGGGGGATTTTTGTTGGAAAAAGGGAAAGGAAAATTTGAGTCCGGGGATGAGGCCAAATTTTGTAGAGTTCTGGTTGGGGAAAGGTAGGCAATAGTTTTGATGCTTTTGGATTAAATGAATGGATATAAAATACTACTTAGGAGCTGAAGAGGGCAAGAGGCTATCAACAACCCTCTTCAGACTAAAGAAAACATTGAGAATTAAACAAAACTAAAAGGTAGAGCACAACAAACTCATGAATTCTACCTTTGTCACTCAATTTGTTTAATTTCAGAAGCAAAGAGAAGGGAAATGACATACATAAAAATCAATGAAGTTATAATTGCATGAAGAAAAACACCCTCAGAACACAGAGCCACATGTATCCCAACAAGTGTTGCAAAACCCTGGTCTTTCCTTTGCCAAAAATGAAGAAATCAAATGTACAATGAAGTGTCAAGCAATCCCAAGTGTCCAACCCTAAAAATGACTCAGAAAATACATGATATAGACAATCCTAAATCATTCCCATTCCTCTAGGGGTCTATCTCATCATTCTAGGATCTCTTTCAACCAATTCTAAACAAAGCACTGAAATCTAGGCAATCAAACAACTTGCCTCTATATGGAAGGAAACTGATTCATTCATTTAATTTTCATTTTTTAGTGAATGAATCCTTTAGAAAAAGTAAAAATGGGCCAATATTCCATCATGGTCATCAAGTTACATCAAGATAGATCAATAGTTACATCAAAAAGAAAAACTAGTCAAAACTGGGCGAATTTCTGAGCTGTATGGTGAAAAATAAGCCAAAACGCCTCTATGCGCCGCGCTTGAAACCTCTATGCGTAGCACAAATTTGGAGCTGATTTTGAGGCCATTCCTGATGTCCAAATTGAGATCATGATAGCTCATTGGAAATATATACCTGTCTACTTTCAAACCCAAGTCGAATTTCTAGATTTGGATGTCATTTGCCCCTCCAAAACTTCAATCTCCCAAGACTACTTCTTGTGGGTGCAAAAAGTGGCAGAAAGGTCATTTTTAGGGTGTTTTTGACCCTTTATGCAACCCAAAACTTGATGAAATCCTTAGGTAATCCATGAGCATGCATAATCTTTGATGAAAAATCCAAAAATGTAAAGTTTTCCTCCAGAGGATCTCCCAATTATAAGCGCGCGCCAAGTGGCACTACGCATTGGGCAGAAAACTCTGTTTTGTGACTAGAAAATTTAAAAATGACAAAATTGTCTCCAACTTCCTTGAAATTTGGACTGAAGGTTTATCATTGAGTGTCATTCTCAGCCAAAGAGGCTTTGGCCAAGATTAGGAGCCTATCATCCTTTTTGCGTCGTCTCAGTGCCTTCTTCATCCATGTTGCCTCAGGTAAATATGAAGAGTTTGGTGTCTTGTTTTGATTTCCAAATGTGTGCCAAATAGAAAAGCACTGTGAACAGTGGGTACCATGGACTTTTGACAAGTGAAAATTGGAGTGTGGGGATAGTCACTTGACTATTTGGGAACTTTGGGCTTTGGGGATATTTTATACGTGAAATAGGAAGTGGTAGGGTTTAGGGATAGGGACATTCAAGAATGAGTGATAATGGGATTATAAGGAAATAAGAGAGGAATATTAACAACGATGATATTACAATGAAGGGGAAGAGAACCATAGGTAAGGAATGGTTTTTGAACTATTTGGCACAAAAATCAAACTTTTGAAACTTGAAATCCAAACAATAAGGAGCAGTTTAAAACAAGGTAATAGGGTTTGCAATTTGACATCACAAACTCTCATAATCCACTTCAATGAGTACCAGACATGTTAATGGAAATTTCATAAACTTCTTGGAGCGAGAAGAACCAAGCAGATTGGAGTCTTTGAAACAAATGAAAAAAAATTGAGTTTTGGCTCAGTGCGTCGTGCAACAGCCCAACGCGCCGCACATGTCATGTGCTCCGTGGCAGTGTATTTTTACACTGTGGAAAACTTCCCAATGCACCGCGCACACCATGTGCGCTGCGGAACTCAGCCTATGCACCGCGCTTTGCAGGTGCAACACATTTTTGGCCTTCAACGTGATTTATTCAATCCTCCATGATTTGTCTTGGTTTCACTGATGTATCTTGGCGTGAAATTGGATTATTGGAACACAAACATATCTCTTATGATAGGGATTTTGATTTTTGATTTGGGCACACCCACTTTTGCAATTTTTGAAACCTTTGACACTTCACTCTAACTCTCTTTTGCTTGATTTGTGATTTTTTGACTTGAATGATGAATCTTGTCTATTTTTGAAGGGATAGTTGGCATGGTGTAGTGATGAGATAACAATGATGGGAGATGGGAAGAAATAAGGTGGGGAGGTGGGATGATTGACACCAACAAGTTGTAAAACCCTAAGGAGGCACTTCGCAACAAGATAGTAGGGTTTAGTTTTGTACTCAAATCTTCATAATCAAACACATAATCAACACCAAGCATGAGTTATGAGCAATAGAGGAGTGGCTTCGATTTAATCAATCATGGAGAAACCAAGAAAATTTTGATGGGCGAAAGGAATGGCAAAATCTTGTGTTCTAGCCCAATGCGTCGCGCACAAACCCAATGTGCCGTGCCACCAAACCGTATGTGTAACACATGTTTCAAGAGAATTTTGGAGGCCTTCCTAGTGTCAAAAGTGGACGTAGGATAGCTCGTTAGAATAGTATTTGAGTCTACTTTCCAATCCAACTGGAATTTTTCAATTTGGTGTTCATTTTCCCTGTCAAAAGTCAAATCTCCCACAACTCATCAAAATGTGCCAAATGAGGCTGCCTCAAGGTAGAGTGCTGTTGCAGTCAACTTTTGAAGGTCTTTCGCAACTCCCAATTGAGCTCATGATAGTGCATTGGAAAGATATTTGTGTCTAGTTATCATTTTACTCATCAAGAAAGTCATTTTCCCAACCAAGCTAGGAGAAAGCTTGATTTTCCCAAGGTCACTTTAGAGGTGCATCAATTCTCCTGAGGCAACTGTATTTTTGAAATTTCTCTAAAACCATGGCACTTGTGTAAAACGTGAAGGTGCTTTTTATTCATTGGCCTATTTTGGACAAAAACCTCTCTCAGTTTTTCCAAATTCATCTTTTATTGCTCCAAAACATCATTGGAGTAAAACTTATCCCGATGTGTGAAACAGGGGACTTGTCGAAATGAAGTGAAATGAAGGGGATAGGGGGATTATAAATTCTTGAGGAAATTTTGAGAAGTAGGGAGGGATTCTAGGAAGTAGGGGAAAGTGGAATTTCAAATATTGAGTGAGGAGAAGGGGTCCAAAAGGGCTAAACACCGGCCTAGCCTAGAAAATAAGGTTTGTAGCAAGAAACTAGGGTTTGTGCGAAAAATGATGAATTCGGGGGATCTCAGTGATGGGAAGTTTTTAATAAGGTACATTAAGGATAGGGGAAGGTGTATGAACATTAGGATACAAGTTTTACTGATGATTTGACATCCAAGAGAAATTGCCTTCAAAACCCTAGGAGAGGGAAATGAACCTTACCTAGGCATAACTGAAGCATGAACAATGTGTAAAATAACCCAATGGAACTTGGCATGATGATGAAAACCCTTTGAATGATAGTAAAATCAACTAAATGGTGACATGGACCGACATTTGGACAACTTTGACAGGAGCAAAAGCAAACCCTAGACCTAGTACCTAGTGACCAAATTTTGCTTGAAGACTCACTGGAATGACAAAATTTGACCTTGACACCTTAATATCATTTTGTAAGAGCAAGTTTGATCACTAGAGGAAGGCTACAAATACTGTCACTAACATTGGCTCCAATGGGGATGGTAGCTCCTTGGAGGTGCCAAGAACGACATATCTTTGGGAGAGCAGACAGTGCCTTCGTCCATTGGGCAATGGAATCAAAAACTCAAGCTGAAATGCATGATTGAAAACTGACGACTTGATGACACAAATTCACTCTCACTCAATAAAAAACTGACTCGATACTTAAACACAACCGACAAACTGGAAAATATGCTCACAATGGAGCTTATTCATCAAAACCTACTCTAACTGTTCTATTTCACTTCCACATCAAGTGAAATGATACAGCCAATGCAACCATGTTAGCATCTTGGCTGTTATTTGTTTTCTTCCCAAATGCTTTATGATGCATAGGAAAAGGGAAGAATCGAAAAGCAACTCCCATGGAAACTTAGAATCAAGTTGATTGCTGATAAACTTGTGAAGTGTGAGTTGGCTGGATGACTTCAAGAATACTACAAATGGATCTTCATAAGCATAGCTATTGGTTTCCATTAACACATTACTACTCTGGTCCAAGTAATATTCATAGCTGGATATTGAAATTTTCCTCACATCTATGCTGTTTTTCTTTGGTGATTACAACAAGCTACCAAAAAGATCCTGAATTTCGTGAATAACCAAACTTTGTTGCTCATTCCAAACAGAACAAAAATATCCTTTATCAATCTCCTCATATGATTGCAAACCTTGATATGGAATTTGTAATGAAAAAATTGTTAAACAAGATAATGATGGCAACTTTTGAATAAGATTATTATCAAAATTCTTGTCTGGTACATGGTTAGCCAATGGGGAAGAACTTTTACAGCAAACATCATCCAACACACAAGTAATAGGATCATCAAAAATTTGAGAAGACTGCTGCGATGTATCCATTAAAACTGTATGACATCCTACTGGTTGATCATATTTTTCTTTAGAGATATTATGAAGATTATGTTCTATAAACTGAAATGCTTCGAAATAAAAGGGTATGGAATCCTCTTGCATCATTAAATCATGTATTTTCGCTGCCACACCTTCATCTGTAATCTGACCTTCATCCCAAACATTAAAACTGAGAGATTGTTGATTTCCTACTGGCTGCTCATTCGAAGATTTACTGTGCAATTTACCCTTCAAAAACTGAAATGATTCAAAACAGAAAGGTAGGGAGTCATCCTGTATCGTTTGATCATATGTGCCAGCTTCCATGTCATCATCTGAAACTTGACAATCAATGGCATTCGGGGACTAGAAATCTGAATATGAGAAGTCCTGACCAAGGTTTTTATTGCCCTCAAGATGGTACAGATCAAGACTTGCTGACAGTTGATTTTTGATTGCATGGAAATTGTCTCTGATGAACTGAAATGAATCAAAACAAAAAGGCAAATATCCTTCACTTACTTCAAAATTTGTTGTACTTTCCTGATCACTGTCATAGCTGATATGCATTGGTTGATCACTGTATTCGAGTTATTGAAAATGAACTTTGTCCTCCCACAAAATAACAACTGATTTGTCTGCAAGATTAGCTTTTGTTTGGAGAACATAATCATCATCATACTGATCAAACTGAGGCAAATCATCAGTATAAAACACATCATCAAGCATATATGTCATATCAATAGATCTCTCTTCTCCAAGATGATCTATAAAACAATCATTATCAGATATATGAAAACTGGGATAAGAAAGAAGATGTTTTGGATCAACAACTTGTTCTTCTTTAATCAGCGTGCCATGGGCTTGAACATCATAATCATTCCTTGCGGTGATCTTTTGCATCATCTCTTCCCTTGCAATTACCAAAATATCAAACTTTACCTCTAGAGATGTTGATTCCTCCGAATCTATGTTTTTCATCTCTTCTTCCTTTAACTTTGCCCTTCGGATCAGCAAATGAGCCTCTACATCTATTGCATTGTTTTGCATCTCTTCAACTGTTGCAAGGTTCCTTTCTCTCAGCTGAAACTCCATTTCTGGATCAAAGGTACCCGGGTAGTGCAAAAGAGCAGATCCAAGAGGAGGTCTTATATCAACAGGCATTGAATAATAAACTTGGTTAAATCTGGCAGAAAACTGTTGTACTGTCTCCCCTGGTAGTCTTTTCAGCTGGTTATACTCTTCTATAATCAAGAAAGGGTTCTGTCTGACCACCCACCTGTCGAGGAAAACTTTGACGAACAACTGGAGATATGAGATGCTCGCATCAGACAGGGTTTTGAACCAACTTTTGACTTTTCCTTGCAAAGAAAGAGCAAAAATCCTAATACTGACATCTTCTTCATCAACTTCAAAATGGTCAAGAAAAGACTCAAAATTCAGAACATGTCTCTCAGCAGTGATGTTGTCGCGTTCACCATCAAATCTTGGTATATATAGGTCATGATTTTTAGGGAAAGCATGGGATATAGGAGGTAAAATCTGAGGCTTGTATCGATCTGTAATTTTACAAGGTGTAGGAGTATGTACAGAAGGTTTAGAATCAGTCTTAGTCTCTTTAAGCTCATCATTTTGAAGACTGTCATCACAAGATTTAGAAAAAGTGTCTTGATCAAGCTCAAAGGCATGCAAATCTTTGGTATTTTCAATCTTCAAAGGGAAGGAATCAAATGCAGGCCGAGGATCTTTTCTCAAATAAAATATACTTTGCAAAGCCTTCTTGACATTCTCGGGAAAAGAGAAGAAATAATTTACAACAAAGAACAAGATGTCTTGGACGAAATTCCAACTTGAATACCTGATCTGTTCATATTGTCCTTTCATGTTTTTGCTGGTCGGGTTCATCCTCCAGTGGAGTCTTTGGATCTGATCTCGAAATTGATTTGGAATCCCCAAGTGAATGATTTCAGCCTTGCTGTGTCTGATCGTTGTCCACCATCAACAAGCAGATCTAACTTTGATACATGTACTGGGGTGATCGTTTAGATCAGATGTTTAGTTTATAAACTAGACCGGAGATTGACTGAAGCAACTTTCATCTACTTTCACTAATGCAAAGCAAGAGCATTTCGAAGCCTACCTGGCTAACTTCAGGCTTCATCTTGTCTACAATGAAAAAAAAAATTCTTCCCCAGTGGAGTCGCCACTATGTTAGAGCCTAGATTTACCTTAGGCTGAAAAGGTAAGCTTCTAGGTCCACATCAAACCACGCTCAACCTCGTAGCTAGCTCTACGAGGACAGGAGAGGGCTCTCTCCAGGTCAATCTCGGAAAAAGATAATCAAATGGGTCTTGAGATGACCAATTTAACAACTAATCTTAGGCTAGGTATGCAGTGCAAGGATTGATTTTAGTTTTTTGGGGGATTTTTGTTGGAAAAAGGGAAAGGCAAATTTGGGTCCGGGGATGAGGCCAAATTTTGCAGAGTTCTGGTTGGGGCAAGGTAGGTAATAGTTTTGATTCTTTTGGATTAAATGAATGGATAGAAAATACTGCTTAGGAGCTGAAGAGGGCAAGAGGCTATCAAGAATCCTCTTCAAATTGAAGAAAACATTGAGAAGTAAACAAAACTAAAAGGTAGAACATAGCAAACTCATGAATTCTACCTTTGTCATTCAATTTGTTTAATTTTAGAAGCAAAGAGAAGGGAAATTGCATACATAAACATCAATGAACTTACAATTTCATGAAGAAAAACACCATCAAAACATAGAGCCACATGGATCCCACAAGTGCTGCAAAACCCTGGTCTTTCCTTTGCCAAAAATGAAGAAATTAAATGTACAATGAAGTGCCAAGCAATCCCAAGTGTCTGACCCTGAAAATGACTCAGAAAATACATGATATAGGCCATCCTAACTCATTCCCATGCCTCTAGGGGTCGAGCTCATCATTCTAGGAGCTATTTCAACCAATTCTAAACAAAGCACTGAAATCTAGGCAATCAAACAACTTGCCTCTATATGGAAGGAAACTGATTCATTCATTTAATTTTCACTTTTTGGTGAATGAATCCTCTAGAACAAGTAAAAATTTGCCAATATTACATCATGGTCATCAAGTTACATTAAGATAGATCAATAGTTACATCAAAAAGCAAAACTTGTCAAAACTGGGTGAATTTCTGAGTTGTACGGTGAAAAATAAGCCAAAAATCCTCTATGCGCTACGCCTGAAACCTGTATGCGTAACACAAATTTGGAGCTGATTTTGAGGCCCTTCGCGAAGTCCAAATTGAGTTCGTGATAACTCGTTGGAAAGCCCTGCCTGTCTAATTTCCAACCCAAGTGGAATTTCGGGATTTGGATGCCATTTGCCCTCCAAAACATCAATCTCCCAAGACTCCTTCCTGGGGGTGCAAAAAGTGGCAGGAAGGTCATTTTTAGGGTGTTTTTGACCCTTTAGGCAACCCAGAACTTGATGAAATCCTTAGGTAATCCGTGAGCATGCATAAATTTTGATGGCAAATCCAAAAATGTAAAGTTTTCCTCCAGAGAATCTCCCAATTTCAAGCACGTGCCAAGTGGCGCTACGCGTTGGGCAGAAAACTCTATTTGTGACCAAAAATGACAAAATTGTCTCCAAATTCCTTGAAATTTGGACTGAAGGTTTATCATTGAGTTCCATGCTCAGCCAAAGAGGCTTCGGCCAAGATTCGGAGCCTATCATCCTTTTTGCGTCATCTCAGTGCCTTCTTCATCCATGTTGTCTGAGGTAAATATGAAGAGTTTGGTGTCTTTCTTTTATTTCCAAATGCGTGCCAAATAGAAAAGGACTGTGAACAATGGGTACCATGGACTTTTTTCAAGTGAAAATCGGAGTGTGCGGACAGTCACTTGACTATTTGGGAACTTTGGGCTTTGGGGATCTTTTATAAGTGAAATAGGAAGTGGTAGGGTTTAGGGATAGGGACATTCAAGAATGAGTGATAATGGGATTATAAGGGAATAAGAGAGGAATATTAACAAGGATGATATTACAATGAAGGGGAAGAGAACCATAGGTGAGGAATGGTTTTTGAACTATTTGGCACAAAAATCAAACATTTGAAACTTGAAATCCAAACCATAAGGAGCAGTTTAAAACAAGGTAATAGGGTTTGAAATTTGACATCATAAACTCTCATAATCCACTTCAATGAGTACCAGACATGTTAATGGCAATTTCAAAAACCTCTTGGAGCAAGAAGAACCAAGCGGATTGGAGTTTTTGAAACAAATGACAAAAATCTGAGTTTTGGCTCTGTGCGCCATGCAACAGCCCAACGCGCGGTGCATGTCATGTGCATCGCGCCAGTGTATTTTTACACTGCGGAAAATTACCCAATGTGCCACGCACGCCATGTGCGCCACGACACTCAGCCTCTGCGCTGCACTCTGCAACTGCAATACATTTTCGGCCTTCAACATAATTTCCTCACTCCTCCATTATTTTTGTTGGTTTCACTGATGTATCTTGGTGTGAAATTGGATTATTGGAACACAAACATATCTCTTATGACAAGGATTTTGATTTTTGATTTGGGCACACCCACTTTTGCAATTTTTGAAACCTTTGATGCTTCACTCTAACTCTGTTTTGCTTTATTTGTGATTTTTTGACTTGAATGATGAATCTTGTTTATTTTTGAAGGGATAGATGGCCTGGTGTAGTGATGAGATAACAGTGATGGGATATGGGAAGAAACAAGGTGGGGAGGTGGGATGACTGACACCAACAAGTTGCAGAACCCTAAGGAGGCACTTCTCAACAAGATAGTAGGGTTTAGTTTTGTACTCAAATCTTCATAATCAAACACCTAATCAACACCAATCACGAGTTATGAGCAATAGAGGAGTGGATTTGAATTACTCAATCATGGAGAAACCAAGCAAATTTGATGGGTGAAAGGAATGGCAAAAATCTTCTGTTCTGGCCCAATGGGCCACGCACCAACCCAATGCGCCGCACCACCAAACCCTATGCGTAGCGCATCTTTCAGGAGACTTTTGGAGGCTTTCCCAGTGTCCACATTGGGCATGGGATAGCTGGTTGGAAAGGTATTTGAGTATAATTTCAAACCCAACTAGAATTTTTCAATTTTTAGTTCATTTTACTTGTCAAAAGTCAAATCTCCCAAGACTGGTCAAAATGTGCCAAATGAGGCCGCCTCAAGGTAGAGTGTTGTTGCAGTCAACTTTGGAAGGTCTTCCTCAACTCCAAATTGAGCTCATGATATCTCATTGGAAATATCATTGTGTATAGTTATCATTTTACTCATCAATAAAGTCATTTGGCAAACCAAGCTAGGAGACAACTTGATTTTCCCAAGGTCACTTCAGAGGTGCATCAATTCTCCTGAGGCAACTATATGTTTGACATTTCTCTGAAACCATGACACCTGTGTAAAAAGTGAAGGAGGTTTTTCTTCCTTGGCCTAGTTTGGACAAAAACCTCTCTCATGTTTTCTAAATTCATCTTTTATTGCTCAGAAAAATCATTGGAGTAAAACTTATCCCAATGTGTGAAACAGGGGACTTGTCGAAATGAAGCGAAATGAAGGTGATAGGGGGCTTCTACATTCTTGAGAAAATTTTGAGAAGTAGGGAGGGATGCTAGGAAGTAGGGGAAAGTATAATTTCAAATATTGAGTGAGGGGAACAGGTCCAAAAGGGCTAAACACAGGCCTAGCCTAGAAAATATGGTTTGTAGCAAGAAACTAGGGTTTGTGCGAAAATGAGGAATTCGGGGGATCTTAGTGATGGGAAGTGTTTAATAAGGTACATTAAGGATAGGGGAAGGTGTATGAACTCCAAGATACAAGTTTTACTGATGATTTTACCATCCAAGAGAAATTTCCTTCAAAACCCTAGGAGAGTGAAATGAACCTTACCTAGGCACAACTGAAGCATGAACAATGTGTAAAATGACCCAGTGGAACTTGTCATGATAATGACAACCCTTTGAATGATAGTACAATCAGCTGAATGGTGACATGGATTGACATTGGATAACTTTGATAGGAGTAAAAGAAAACCCTAGACCTAATACCTAGTGACCAAATTTTGCTTGAAGACTCACTGAAATGACAAAATTTGACCTTGACACCTTAAAATCATTTTGTAAGAGCAAGTTTGATCACTGGAGGAAGGCTATAAAGACTGGCACTAACACAAACAATGATCCAATGATGGAGATGTTGCCAAGAAATATTGTATCGAGGAGTAGGAGCAGACCTTTTTGTATCAATGCAAGTTGTTCTAGTTATACAAGGGGTAGAGCAGAATATCTGATGAGAAGAAGTTCTGTCAGTGCTCTCATTTCAAGTGAATGTTGCTAAAAAGATTGCTTGAAACATATGGCTTTCAAATTTGCATTAGAAAGCAGGAAGAGATATTTGTTAGTGAATAAAAGCATGCAAAATTCATATTTAGTTGGGTGCATGCAATCTACATTGTCAGGTTATGATTATCATATCGGGACCTGTAGAAAATATTTCAAAATGTTTCATTCGATTGGGAATTTTTGTCTGTCGAGAATTAAAGAAAATTTGGAAAAGGATCCCACATTTTATTGAGAAGTACGTCATAAAAGATAGTTTGGGCCATTATCAAATACTGCAATGTCATGGATGAAAGATTTATTTTCAAAGCATGGAGAGTGTCTGCCAAATAGAGAGACAATACATATTCCATATAATTTTTCAAGACGCGAAATCTACAACTTATACAAAGAATATGCAAAAGGTGCTGAGGGACATGGCCAGTTTATTACATATCAATATTTTGTGAAAGTATGGAAGAAATAATTCAATAATGTCCGTATTCCTAAGAAGACAAGGATGGCGATTTGCAGTACATGTGCTTCTCTAAAATAAAAAAGGGACAAATGTGAAGGGTCAGAAAGAGGTAAGCATTCATAACTTTAACTTTTAAAATTTTATAGTCATCAACTATGAAAACATATTTCTTAATGAATTTCTTTTATGTTGTGTAGATTTTATTGTCAAAGAACTTTAGGATCATTGTGAACAACAAACAAATGAAAGGAAGAAGTTGTACAAGCATCGAAAGAAGTGTTATGATAACCCAAATAAATATTTGGGTTTGATAATTGATGGTATGGACCAGAAGAAAACACTTTTACCACATTTTGTTCGTACACCCAAAAATTTACAGGAGGAAATTTTTATTCAGTTTCACTTGGCCGGTTGTATGGTCTTCAATGGGAAAATGTTGCCAAGGGTGTACTTCAGAGCTCCAAATATTCATAATGATGCAAATCTGACCATAACAATAATTCATGATGTGATTTATCATTGGTCTGGTACTCTTCCTAAAATTGTGTATCTACAATTGGACAACACTTGCCGTGAAAACAAAAAATCAAGTTGCTTTTGGATATCTAAACATGCTTGTTGAATTGACAAATTTTCAAAAGGTAAAGTTTGGTTTCCTTCTTGTTAGGCATACTGATGACCATATTGATTAGATGTTCAGTCATTTTTCAGTCATATTGAGGAGGAATCAAGTTGGGAGCTTTCCATCACTAATTGAATGTCTTAAGAAATCATACACGCCAGAGCGTACTTTTGATGTGTTGGAAGAAACTATTGACATGCGAAGGTTTATTCTGAGATCATATCGTGAGGGGAAATGCATTGAAAAACTTAATGGCATTAGCTTCCAACATCAATTTTGTATAAAAAAAATTGATGAGAAAACACTAATATGGGGCAAGAATTATTCAACTACTGTGGAATGGGCACCATCATCAGGTTTGCAATTTTTGAAGTTCATTCTAGATCATCCAATATTTGCATAAAAAATATTGTTATTACAATCAGTTGGTGAAGTTCAGAATGCATGCAGACCAAATAGAGATATAAATTTTTCTGATTGCCTGGAAGAAATTAAAAAATGTATTAGATATACATACGAGTACTTTGACATTGCTGATTTAGTTTGGTGGGGGTCATTTTTCAATAATCAAAGTGATATCATTTCAACAACAACAAATGAAGATATACCTTAGAAAAATCCATTATTTGGCCACAAAATGTGTCAAATGAACATGAGGAAATAAACATTATTGAACAACAACAATCTCAAGGTATTATTAATTATTCACAGGCAGAGGAAAGAGAGATGTATATTGGTTCCAGAAGATCTCGTGCACAACGTGAAGCCATGGAAGACCTTTACAGGGGTTCAGTACATGATATTAAGGAGGGTTGCATGATTGCAGTGCTAGCAGATGGAGATCCCAATGGATATCCATTCTGGGTTGCTAAAGTTATAAAGGTCTTTACAGAAAATGAGGATGTTACAAGTGTTGAAGTACATTGGTATGGCACAAATACACACCCATTCAATGGTGTGTATAAGCCAGAGATGGTAGTAGACAAAAAGAATGGAAGAAAGAGAAAAAGAAAGGGTACAAATATAAATCGTCACTACGCAGACATATTAAAATTGAAGGATGTTGACATACTTGTTTATGACTTCAATTTAGCAAAGAGAGGAACTCTTCGCTTCAAGATGATAGAGATTCTGAAAAGATTGTTACCAGAATGAACAATGTTGAGATGGGAGTCTGCTGAAACCAGTCGTAGATCTAGAAGAATTTTGAAACCTGAAGTGTTGGGCATGCATGTGGACTCAGATGGGGCACTAGTTGATGAAAGAGAAGAATATGGAACATCTTCATCAGCATCTAGTCACTCATTTGAAGATGTGAGTTCTGATGGTGTGCAAGAAAATATGAGTAATTTTGAATAATTGTTTAAGAAAGTTTATATAACTAATGTATGCATTGTATCTTGAAATAAAATTAATGATTTGCATATGGTGTTAAATGAGAAGTTATGAGGCATTTTTATATTGTCGGATTATATGTCTTAGTTATGATAATTTTTATTGTTTAAAATATCTACAATGCAATATTAAATTAGAGATATAATGTATGTTTTATTCAATATAGAAATAATGACTTTTGAATTCATTTAGTGATGTAATCTGTTCATAATGTCATGGTTTTTTAATTTTATAGTTGAATAAAATTCAATTTCTTTTGTATCTAACATGTTATGGTTGAAAACATGTTGAATTTATATTTAGGAAAGAAAAATGATATTCTACCAGAAACATTAATGTGTTTTTTTCCTCATAAACAAATTTGTTTGGCACATAAAAATTTGGTTTTACTAACATTTTTTAAAAAGTTTGGAAATTGACCCTAAAAAAAAATCATTGTTCCAGTATCATCACTTTTGTTTTGAAGCTATATTTTGCATGAAAATTTCATAGTAAATTTTGTAGTCACTGGCATTTTTAAAACATGTTCAAAATTGACCCCTAAAAAATAAAATCATTGTTCCAGTATACACACTTTTCATTTTTAGCACTATTTTTGATGTTTTTTCGGGGTTTTTTTGGCTAGAGTTCCCATTTTGAGTTTATAGTTCCCGTTTCAAAGTTTACATAGATAAGCCCTTGAGTGACAAAGGAACACAATGATGGACAACTTTTCCCAGATCCTTCAGCAACTACCTAGGGGCGACGCAACTACTTCCATTAACTACTCTGGAAGTGCCACACCCGTTAAGGTACAAGTTAACTTTGAAGTCCCCATATTCGAGGGTCAGATAGATGCAAATGCCATAGATAAATGGTTAAATCTGCTAGAGGGTTATTTTTCTGTTCATGATTTTTCTAGCTGAGAAAAGATTACTTTCGCTCTTCTCAAAGCAACACCCCACGTCCAGGATTGGTGGGAAAACTATTGCGAGAAGAAGGATGAAAGTACGGGTTCACCATTTTCATCCTCACCCACTTGAAATTCATTCCAAGATGCCATCAAGGAGTAGTAGTACCCTGTCAAAAACTATGAGGATAAATACATAAAGTTGACCATGCTGCAACAAGGAAGGGACCAAAATGTGCTAGAGTTCATAAATATTTTTCATACCCTTCGCACAAAGTTGGGTATCAAGGATTCTTAGCTGCATTTGGTACTCAAATACTGCAACTACCTATATAGATACATCCAAGACGAGATTGAGTTCCTGAACATCTCCTCGTTTGGCACAACATATTGATACGTTGTCAAGATCAAGTAGAAGTTTAAACAAAATAAGTGAGACTTTGGATCTACGAATCCGAAGACGAAAGGAAAAAGCCAAGGTAGGGTGACCCAAGACAACTCGTCGAAGCCACAAGAAAAAAACAACACCATGAAGTCGAAGAAGGACACATGAAAGTGGCATGAGTTCCATAAGAGCCCCACTCATAACACAAGTGAGTGTTGGAACAAGCAGTCATTGGTGGCCAAGTTGAAGGCTTTAGAATCAGATGCATATTATGACCCTGAGTTAGAACTCGACAAGGAGAATGACAAAGGGAATCAAATCATTGATGCAGATCCCAGTGCCACTGTTGCCACTGCCAAGGTCTAGAAGAATGAGCTTGAAGATCTAGAGGAGGGGGAGCATCTTTTCCACTCATAGATGTGGGTGAAGGGTTCACCGCTGCAATTCATTGTCGATAGTGGGAGCCAAAAGAACCTCATTTCAATAGAGTTCATGAAGAATTTGGGCCTATCGACCACACCACACCTGCAACTGTACAACATCAGGTGGCTTCACCAAGGACAAGATTTCTGAGTCCACCAACAATGTCGTCTTCCCTACAACATCAAGCCCTTCATAGATGAGGTATTGTGTGATGTTGCATTGCCTGATGTTTGTGATGTTCTATTAGGCCAACTGGTGAGCACCAGTATTGCAACGATAATGTTGCAACTCCTGGTCTTCCTACTTTACTTTTATCAACCTGGTGGTTCCTAACAAACTTGGAAGCGATGGTTCTATATGCACAAGGATTAGTTCTTACTGCAGGTTGTCACTTGGTCAACTGGTTTAAGATCACTAGGAGTTCAAGCCAACTTCTATGGATTGTAGAAGAATCTCTATATGTGGTGAAATATAGGAAAGCTCACTCTACATAGGCTACTCTACTTGCAGAAAGGAAGGGAAGGCTGAAATGTAAAGTAAACCTAGCAAACCCTACTTAACCGACTAATCCTACATTTGTAGAAAGAGAGATGAAAAACCATGAAATGAATGCCATTACCTACTCAGGAAATAAACAATATCTACTCAAGCTATTTCTAGAAGTAAATGAACAAAACAAAATCTTTTTGGATTTTTATGTATTTTTATGTGAAATTGTCATGCATGTAATTTATTTATTTGTGAATGTGATAGCTACTAGGTGGTGATGGAGGGCGACTTTGGGATTTGAAGAGGTGTATGATGGTGTGGATGGGTCTTAGGAGGTCCCAGGTGGCCTTCTGGAGGCTTTTCCAACAAGCAGACTTCAAAAAGAAGCCTACAAGAAAATCTATAGGAGGTTGCAGGGGTTCTACATGAGGTCTACAACAAGTCTACAAGAGGATGCCGAGAGCAGTTTTGGAGGTTTTGAAGGTAGGAAATTAGGTGGAAAGGGTAGCTAAAGGCTAGGATGATGTGTTAAGGTGTCTAGGGTCCATCAAGAATTATTAGGAGAGAAAAAAATGGTTGGATTTGTTCAAGGAAAGAGAGGAAAGTCTATGGGAAAAGTGCAGAAAATTAAGGCAAATTTGTGAGGAACTTTGGGTGACCTGTGGAACGTAGATAAAAGAGAGGTGGTGATGGCTAATTGGCTGGATTGTTGTGAGAAGAGATTTTTTGCAAGAGAATTGAAAATAAAACAATGATATTAATCAAGCAAAGAAACTAAGTACATCAACAAACAGAATTTTGCATCAAGCTAGTCTAAACTCTGATCTAGGAAAGTAAATGCTAAGAAATGCTACATGGAAGGAAAATTATTGCAAAGATAGAAATGAGCATGATGAAAGATATCTACAGCAAAGCATTAACCTTCTAACAAAGTACAACACTAGAAATCCTATGGAGAAGGAAAATCTGTGTTTTTGTGGCAGCAAGAGGGTCTTGGCCTGAGTTCATGGTCCCAAAGGGAGGAAAGGAGTCCAAGGCTCTATTGATGTCCTTTTTGTATCTTTTTGCTGTCACTGTTCAACCTACTATAGAAAACTGAAACGAGAACAACCTTCTAAATCACCAAAATTAACCTATTCTTAACCAAGAAAGAAATTTATATAACAACAATTAATTCATAAACTAAAACAAAACATATAAATACAAACAAGATGAGCTTCGCTGATTGGATTGGGCCCTAACCCAAGAGCTTCAGCCCTTTGAGTAACTTAGTGCTAGTACAAAAATAATCTCATCTTTACTATCAAAATAATAATAGGATTACATGAAACTGTCAACAAAAGTAAGCTCGAAGTTGAGCAGAGCAAAGCTGCAACAAAAATTCAAAAATTTGACTAACTTCCTAATGAGGCCCTCGGCCTCTCTACTTATACAACTGAAGCTCCCGACAACTTCCTTAAAATCAAGGAGGCCTGGCTCCCAAAACTTGAGTTAAAAAGATTTTATCCTCGATTGCTCGGCTACCTCCTAGTACATTGATGTGGTTGTTTGTGCTCCGAGCTGCATGATGGAAAATTTGAAGGGGGAGTCATAAATGAGGGGGATACCCTCCTATAAATCCTCTCCCTTGTCTACTTAGAATTATTGTTGCCAATTTTCAATTAAATCTTTGACTTTATCTCCAAAATTGAACAAAAATCTGCATTAAACACATATCAGACTCCATGGCATAATGACCAACCCAACTCACTCCATAAGAATAAATATAATAAAAAAACATGCAATAAGCTAAGAGAATGGTTGATTAAACTATGTTAGGTGGAAAAATGAGCCCATATAGTTACCCATTTATGGGGCTCATCATCACCCCCCTAATGAAGGTGTTGCTCATCCTCGGAGCAACTTAATCCATCTCCTCATATTTGATGGCCCTGATGGCCTCCCTGACATCTCATGCTTCTGATTTTAGGTCCTCTTCTTTTTCATGGAATCCTACCTTTCTGTCCACCTCTTCCCATTGTTTTTTCTCTTCTTCCTCTTTTCTTCCTTCTAGCAGGCCTAGCAGTAGTGGGGAACTCAATTTGAGGCCAATCCAATTGACCTTCAAATTCTGCATAGAGTGCTTGTATAATGGCACTCTCCTTAATGCTTCTTTCATCCTTGTTGGGGAGTGATAATCATTGATCTGTAACTGTGTGGTAGTGTGTTGCACCTCCTCATACAAGCATGAATATAGTCATCCCTAGGTAATCTTTCCATATCCTCAAAATGTGCAATGGCTTGAGCTTGATCATTGATATACTTAGGGGCAATTTGGGGATTATTTGCAAGCAGCTGATTTGTGCTGATGAGAGCCATGGGGTTTGATGGATCAACTCTGATCATTAAGGGCTCATTCGCTCCTTTATCATCAACTTTCTTATCTCTTTTGCCCTTAATGCCTCATGATTCATCCATGGTGCCATGGCCATTAGTTGCAGGTCCCGTAATGTAGCATTGGGGTCCCACACAATCATGTCTGTGAAGGCCATGTTATGCAAATAGAAATCTGCTATTTTTGCCTTGTCTTCTGAAGAGCTTTGGTCACATAGGTCCATGAACTGTCTGTAATCTTGAAAAGGCATTGTGCCTCTCTGTGCCAAAGTCTTGATCTGAAACTGTAGCCATTGGTCTTTGAGGTATAATCCATATTATTTTGCTGGTGTTTTTCACTGCAGTGCCTCCATAGAACAGTTGGCCATGCATGCCAATTGTCTCTTTTTCTTGCAGTTGTCTTCTTAGCAACTCATTTTTTGTTTCCAAGTGAGTTCTTGTGATTACCTCTCTATGTCTTACAACACTTAAATCCCTGCTCATTTCTCTAAGCTTGTTCTCCATGTGGCCAATATCCTCTACCCCCTTGGATTTAGTGATTTGCATCCATCTATGGCTCTTTATTCTTTCTTTATCCAACTCAAAAAAAAAGGTGGGATTGAAAATTTCTGTGGAATGATTCTTCTACCCTTTTCTCAAGTTTTTCGGTCTCCTATAGCTTTGTCAGGGTCTCCTGTAGAATAGTTTGTGCCTCATGTAGAACTATTTTTGAGTCCTATAGTTGCACTCTTTCCTTCCAGGTTGAAGATCTAGGAGTTCCTCTTTCATATGTGATGAGGATTTTAGAGGGAGATTCTTCCCCTTTGACAGTGGATGAATCTTCAATTATAAAGGGCACTGTTGAAGATGGCTGTGATTTTCCTATTTTTATCCTTGTGCTTTTTCGAGCTCTAAAATACATTGATGTTTGCCTCTTCCTCTTTTGTTTTTGTTTAATTTTGGTGCTGAGGGTAGTGAGGGCAGTTGCTGCCTCTCTCTCTAGGGTCTTAGGAAATACTTCTATCTTTTTCTCTGTCTCTACTGGTTTTGTTTCCTTTTGTTCTATTTTGGTTTCTTCCTCCTCTGTTTTTGTTTCCTCCTTATCCCCTTCTTGTTCCTCAGTTTCCACCCCTTCTCCCCCTTGCTGCTCTTCCTCCTCATTATCAGAAGGACTGAGATCATATGTGAGTGCCTTTATATCATCTTCTTTTGTCATGCTTTTGAAGATTTGCCATGCTATGGGGAGTGTGAAGGTATGGAGGGATTCTTCCACTAATAGTTTAATTAACCCATGGTGAGCCAACTAATTTGGACCTCCTTCCTTCAACTTAATGCTGGAGTCTATGAGGGACTATAGGAGAAAATAGGGGATGTTGAGTTTCTGGGGTGTTGGAGTGTCCATGCCATATCTCAGCTCATGGAGAAGTCTAAAATGGTAGCCATAAATTATGCTATACCTCCCTTCATAGGAAATATATTTGATAATTTGGTAACTGACCTCATCCCAAGGGTAAGGTATTCTTGTCCTTCTAATGCCATTTTTGTCTTCTACAGGATGTTCATTGGGTTAGAAGAAGTTTTTCTTGGCAGATTGTCCAATTGGCTTTTCATCTTTGCTCGAAGGTAATCCAAGAGGAAGGGTGGTAACCCTAGTGATAAATTATGTGGTTATTTCCATAGAGAGACCTCTAAAAGTAATAGTGGCATGGGTCCTTTAGTGAGGGACTAAAGAAAGGGAAAACTCCTGAGCCACTTCTTCAGTAAACCCTCAGAATTTCTCAAAAAATGGCATCCAATTTACTCTAGTGAAAATGGCTACTACTTCGGGATGTTCATGAAGCCTAGCTGAATTTGTGGGCTCCTTCTTCATGAATCCTCCTGTCATTGTGCTTATAGGCCTTTTGAACACCCAAGGGAGAGATGAAGACAAGAATTTTTAAGAAAGAGGAAAGCAGAGAAAAACTATGTTTTTTTAAGAAAACATGCAGAATGTTTTTATGGAATTCCTCTTCTTCTATGGACTCAATTCCTCCTTAAAGTTATATAATTCCTTGAACATATTGATAATCAAGGTGGTTATGCATATAAACTACCTCTTTAGGCCACAAATCAAGAAACAATCTCATGCTTTCTCCTTAAAACTGCTTACTGCCCCTCTTGTAGAACTGGCTGTAGGTGCTCTTGTAGAGCGTGTTACTACTCTTGTAGAATGTCGATAGCAGGAAGATGGATGAAAGTGATGGAGAATGATGGTTTTGAGGCTATGGTGGTGGCAAAGAGCTTGCTGTAGCTAAGTGGACGAGGATGGAATGAAAGAAAATGTGGTGAAGGAGTTTCGAGGAGGAATACTTATTTCTTCTTTTAGATATTTCCGTTGATGGGGTGAGCTAGCAAAAATGAACGTTGCCATATTTGGAGCGTTGGTCTCCACTTCCTTGTCATCATGGCCCTTCCTCTCAATCACTTCCCATCATTGCATCGGAGTTTTCATACCCTCCACTACTTGTCCTTTGGATTTTTCTATGAGTTGATTACGCACACGTGTGGTGGCATCTCTGGATGAGCGCAGTCAATTGGATGAGGGTGGCCAGTTAATTGGCCACCTTTTCTCATTCAACCCTAACCATATCATTCATTTATGCATACTTTTCAATTACACAAATGCAACAGAGGAGAAGGTTAGTCACTTACCTCGGAGTCGAATATTCATGTGTGAGGCATTTTGGTTCCTTTTGATGCTGCATGCTTTTATTTGCTACACTCTCTACTTCCTAATGTGTGGCTTTTTTTCTTTGTGCATGTATAATATGGTTGGATCTAGCTTCGGATGTCCCCTTCAATCCCATGGTTTTACTTCTTCTACTGCCGTGGCTTGATTTTAAGGGGATCAATTGCTACAGGAATTCCTACAGGATCTCCTGTAGCTGCTTCTCCCTTTAAACGTTTTAGCTGATTTTTGCGTTGGGAGTTGTGAGGATGACACTAGAGATGATGATGGAGATGGAGAGGTACTTGATAAGTTGCAGGTGAGATTTGGAGGTGCTGCTCCATTTGTTTTTTTGTTTTTTCTAAAAAAATGGTTTTTGTGTTTTTTCGATAGGAAGGAATGAAATCGATGATGATGAGGTGGTGCAGGTGTGGGATGGATGGAAAGGAGGGTGG
Organism: Pinus taeda; assembly: GCA_000404065.3. NCBI lineage: Eukaryota > Viridiplantae > Streptophyta > Pinopsida > Pinales > Pinaceae > Pinus > Pinus taeda. The sequence continues at coordinate 50,704 of APFE030334495.1, read as the reverse complement.
ATAGCTATAGGAGGGTCTACATGCTCTTTATGAAATCTCTCAGCCCCTCAATTGGCTCTTTGAAACCATTTATAGCTCTCTATGATTTCTATAGGAGCCTCCTATAGAACACACAAGGCCCCCTGTAGGATACACAGTTCCCAGAAAAAAAACATAGTGGGGTGGAAGAAAAGGTCATACATGATAGAAAAGAGTGTGGAGGAGATGAAATAGGCTTTGTGGCATATTCCCTTACTCCCTGTGGTCCACCTGTAACCTGTAATGCACATTAAAAGTCAATTTTCTTTTCCTTCTTTTCTTTGTTTTTTTTTTGAAAGACAACTAGGGCACCTCAAGGAAATTTTCACCATCATTGCGTGCCCTAGGCGCCTCCAAGGGAGATTTTCACCCAGGGATATTATTCTCTCTTTTTTTGTTTTTATCATCACTGGGCCACCTCAAAAGAGGTTTTCAACCCAATGATGGGACTCAAGCGCCTCATGGAGGTTTTCACTTGAGTCTCTATTATTTTATTTTTTCTACTTCTTCACTGAGCGGGTGAAGCAGAGGTGAAGACCTGCTCCACTACCATCACTGTCTTATTTAGATCTTCAATGAACTCTTGCTTGGAGAGGGGATTCTTGTAAAATTTCAACCTATGTTCATTGACAAGCATGGGGATGGCTTCCTCATTAATGGTTCTGACCAGAACTGAACAATTATCATTGCATTTTTCCACATTATAGGGTCCCAGCAATCTTGTCCTTAGCTTGAATTTGAAGTCTTTAAACCTTGAGTCATAGAGCAGTGCCCAATCTCCCTCTTGGAAGTGTTTCTCCTTGATATTTTTGTCATACCATATCTTCCTCTGAAGCTAAACTACCTCTGTGTGGAGAAGGGCCTGCAATCCTTGTTCATTCACTCCATTGAGCTGGAGTAGTCTTTCCCTCTATGCATGGCTGAGGTCTAGGTCCAACTAAGCTACCATTCTTAGTGTATTGTACTCAGATTCTATTGACAACAAATCCTTCTTCCCATAGATCAATTCATAGGGTGTGAACCCTGTGTTGTTCTTCCATGTTGTGTTGTAGGCCCAAGTGGCCTCAACTAGTCTATCCGCCCAATCTTTTCTACTGCTGCTCACTACCTTGGTCAGAATTCTTTCCAAAGCTCTATTAGTGACTTCCACCTGCCCATTGGCTTGTGGATGGTAAGGGGTGGAAGTCCTGTGCTTGATTTTATGATGTGTGAGTAGGTCTTCAATCGAATTGGAGGTGAACTGATTGCCTTGATCTATGACTAGTTCTCTTAGATACTCGAACTTATAGAATATGTTTTCTCTCAAGAACTCAGCTACTTTTTCCTCTATTTCTTCTTTGATTGCTTTTGTTTCTGCCCATTTTGTCAGATAATCGGTGCACACAATGATGTATTGCTTCTGTTTTGAAGGAGGGTTGATAGGACCCACAAAGTCCATGCCCCACTTCTCAAATGGCTCGAAGGTCACTTGAGGTTGCATGGGAATATCATCCTTTGGAGTAGGTTTCCCCATCATTTGACACTAATCACATTGGCTGGTGTATCTCCTCACATCTTGATGAAGAGTGGGCCAATAGTAGTCTGCTTGAAATATTTTGAAGGTAGTCCTCTTTGCTGCAAAATGCCCTCCAAAAGGCCCGTCATGATAGGTTAGGAGAATTTCAAAAACTTCCTCCTCCCTAACAAATCTTCTCAATATCTAATCTGGGCCACGTTTGAAGAGATTGGCCCCAATCCAGGTGAAAGGGGTGCTTTTCGTCACGATCTTTTTCTTTTTCTTTGAGGATAGGTGTGGTGGGAACTGTGCTGAAACCAAGTAGTTTTCTATATCAACAAACCATGGAGAGAGTATTGAGATAGAAAACAAGTGTTCATTTGGCATTTGATTACCCACCATTCCTTCTTCACCTGCAGGCAAATTTACTCTAGACAAAATGTTAGCAACAACATTTTCTTTACCAGGCTTATCAACAATGGTCAAACCAAATTGTTGCAGTAAAAGTAACCATCTAATAATGCGAGCATTTACATCTGGTTTGTTCATTAAATACCTAATTGCAACATGATCAGTGTGTACAAAGGTTTGGTAGCCTGTGATGTAATGTCTGAATTTTTTCAAGGAGTGCACTACAACTAGGAGTTCGTTCTCGATTACCATGTAGTTTAACTTGGCCTGTAAACATTTCTTACTTATAAAGTATATGGCATAAGGTAACTTTTCATCAATCTGTCCTAAGGTTTCTCCTATTGCTTTGTTCGAGGCATCCGTGAATGTGGAAAGGTAGGGCCCAGTTTGCGCCTCTCAAAATTGGTGCAGTCACAAGTTTTATTTTCAAGGTATATAGGGATTCTTAATAGTTTTCAGTCCATATGAGCTTGACATCTTTTCCCAAAAGACCAAACAACAGAGAGGCCAACTTACTAAAATCTTTAATGAATCTTTTGTAATATCTAGCTAAGCCTAGGAAACTTTTGACATCTCTCACCTTTTGAGGAGGTGGGACCCTTTGGATGATGGCAATTTTGTTGGGGTCCACCTGCAATCCTTGTTGAGATATTGCATGACCTATCATGGTCACTATAGTCATCAAAAATTCACATTTTTATGGACTGAGGGACTGGTTCATTTCAATACACTTTTCCAAGACTTTTCCTACGTTAGATAAAGCTTCCTAAAAGTTAGAACCATAAGGAGTAAAATCATCCATATATATTTCCACTGCATCATGAACCAGTTCAGAAAATATACTTAATATTGCTCTTTGGAAAGTGGCTGGAGCATTTAACAAACCAAAAGGAAGGACTGGATATGCAAAGGTACCCCAAGGACAAGTGAAAGTGGTCTTATCTTGGTCTTGCAGGTTGATTTGAATCTAATTGTACTCGCTAAACCCATCTAGGAAGGAGAAATGTTTTTCCCCACCAGACCATCTAACACTTGATCCATGAAAGGTGAAGGAAAATAGTCCTTTTTAGTGGCTTTGTTCAGTTCCCGATAATCGACACAGATTCTCCACTTACCATTTTTCTTTGGCACTAGCACCAAAGGAGAGACCCATTTGCTGTCAGAGATGGGGTAGATGAATCTTGCATCAAGTAATTTTTGCAATTCTTCCTTAACAATGTCTTTAAGGCTAGATTCATCCTCCTTTGAGGCTGCTTGACTGGTTTGCAATCTTCCTTAATGTATATATGATGAGTACATACTGAAGGGTGCACTTCCTTCATCTCCTTCTAACTCCAGGCAAAGGCATCTAAATGTTTTCTTAATAAGTTGCACAACTCCTTCTCCTCGGAAGTGGATAGGGATGAATTGATTTTCAAGGTTCTTTCTGGGCCGAACTCTATATTCTTAACATGGAGAGAGGTCAGCTCGGCCACACAAAGATTAGTTAAGGGATTGTTTTGGGTTTCTTTCATTATGTCCTTTAATGGCAAGGTACTGGGGGTGGATTCTGAATTAAATTTTCAGTGATATCATCCTCATCTTGCGGTTTCTCCCCCATGGAGGTTTCTAACGCACAAAGTGGTGTAGAATAGACTTCATCCTCATTCTCCTCCTCCAACCAGAGAGGTAGATCATGTTCTAGCAAGGGTTGGGCATGAGGGTATAGGACTAACTGCTTGGACATATGCCCATTCTTGATGGTCATGTTCCCAACCCGACAACTGATATAGGCATCGGCAGTAGCCAACCAGGGTATTCCCAAGGTGAGAGGATACCCAGTGAGCTTTGTCTTCAGCTGTAGAACCAAGAAATCAGCAGGGTACTCCCAAGAATCAATGAAGACGATCACATCTTCCACAATCCCCTCAGAGGTCATGGTGGAGCGGTCTGCTAGCCACAGTACTATCGTGGTCTTCCTCAAGGAGACCTGGAGGTTAAGTTTGAGCATGGTGTCCTTTGTCATCACATTAATGGCATCTCCCAGATCAATCAAGGTATGTGGGATCATGGTGCCATTTATGTGGACATCAACTATTGGGCTTCCAGGGTCCATATTTTTTAGACAGATTACCTACCCCAACATCAGGTCAGACAATTGTCTTATGACATTGATGGTTAGGGCATCTCTCTTGCACCTGGCTAGATGCCTAAATCACTTCTCTTTGATCAACTAATTGTATATAGGAACATCTTTTATGGCTTGGAGAAGTGGTATCTTTACACATAACTGTTTCAATTCTCCCAGAAGTTCCGTTTCTTCTTGGGGGGGCTGTGTTGTCCTGGATTGTCTCTCAAGAAAGGGTGGAATTGCTTTAGGTTCACTTTCCTCTTTATCTTCCTCAACCTCCTTAGGGGGAGGTTGGCTATCTGGGAGAACCTTCCTAGATCACAGGTTAATCTCCTGAATCTCCACAACATAAGTTGAGCATGATGATTTCCCACTATATACTTGCTAAGCTTGTCTATTGTTTTGGTTCGGGTTCGGCTGGGTAGGATTTTGGGGTTGCCTTGGTGGAGCAGGAGGCAATGGTTGTGGTTGAGCAGGTGGTGGAGGCAAAAGAGTGGGAGGAGAGTTGTACTGGGACCTCCACCCTTGATGAGTTGCATTCCACTGAGGTTGTGGCTGAGCATATGATTGAAATGAATGATCGGTTGGTTGGGCATGAGACGGAGATGGATAGGACCAAGGAGGAGGCATGGACCAGGAAGGATGAGTGAGAGGGCCCCAAGAAGTTATGGGAGTGACTTGGTTGGGGTTGTAGTATGCCTGGGATGCCCCTTGCATCCCCTGCTGGTATGGTCTAAGTCCATGCGGTCTCCTCTGGTTCATGAAATAGAGTGGTTCAGTGGCTCCTTCGGCCCCTTGGTATACAACTTTAAGTCCGAGCAAGGAAGGGAACTTATCTATAGAATGATCTTCTTCACAGACTGAACAAACCTCTATAGAGTTCAATGGGCATTTGTTCGTAGGATGCCTCCTGTCATGCGGAAGGATTTAATCTTATGGACAAAACCAACCTCCCTAGAAGCCTAAGACTTTCTAGTGACAAACAAGACAATTAAGAGCAGTCCTTCTCTAAACATTCATTTACCATACAAGAAATCAAGTGTTTTAGATCCTACATGTAGTCCAACGCTGTTGTAGTAGTCTAGCCTCGTCGATCTGGATGAGCTCCTCCTTCACTTCGAAACCTACATTCACTAACAATCAAACGATTACATAGCACCTGAATATCTCATAAAATAAAACATATTCAACATACAGACCAAGGAGTATATGAAACAAC
>APFE030334495.1:9217-30895 GCA_000404065.3 Pinus taeda | reverse complement strand
TCTTTCTTGAAGTTTGACATGGAGAGCAGAGGTATAAGGCTTGCCAAGGAGGATAATATGACTGTTGATGGAGCCATACTAACTGCAAATAGTCATGGTGACAAATTTTAGTGTAACACCTCCTGGTGCACCTAGGAAAAAAAATGGCCAAAACCCTCTGTGCTTCCTCTTGTTTCCTTTTGATATGCAAGGTATCCAATTACATGATAAGATTATGCAACATCTCACTCTTAAATTCTTCTAGCATGTTTCTAAGTTCACCTTTGATGGATGAATTGGATGAGGAGGTATTGGCTATGGGTTGACTCCCCCTACCTCTCTTTCTTGCTACTCTAGAATGATTTCTAAAGACAATCTTTATGTCCTCAAAAGGTAGTTGGTAGATGTCTCCCCTAGCCATTAAATGGAGGGTGTCTATAAGGTCTTCCGAATTGCCTTGGGAAGGACCAACTTCAGAGATTTAGGGTCAAGTGTACACCTAGCTCTTTTGTAACTGAGTTGGAACATCTCTTCATAATATTCCAAGGATTCATCACTTCCCATGGTCATCCGGAAGATTTCTTCCTTGGTATATTTTGACCTACAATAGTCTCGGTATTTGTTATTAAAGGCTTGTTGCATCTGAGCCCAAGTTGTGATGTTATTGCCAGGTAACCCCATGAAACAGCGCAATGCTGCATCCTTGAGAGTAGAAGGGAATAATTTCAAGTTTTGCTCATCTTCTGCATAGTCATAGGTTCGGTAGATGACAGTAAACTCAAACAAGAAGGTGTCAGGATCTTTTGTAGTCAAACCGTGGAAGTGAGGTAGGGTTGAGGTACTTATATTCTTCATTTCGATGTCGCCATTTCTCCCGATTGGGAAAGGTACCCTCTATTCTTTCTCCATTCGCCCTAGCATTTTTGTTTTCAGCCATTGTCTCAAGAGGGATGTTTTCTTCTTCCTCTTCCCCTATAGGTTCTTCAAATATCTCTGGTTGTTCACCTAAAGGTTCTTCTTGATCACTACCACTGAAGAAGAGAGAAGGTTGGCTATGTGACGTAGTCGGGGTGTTGGGAAAGAATTTTCCTGAGTTATCTCTGTTCCTATGAGGCATGATAGGAAATCTTTTTGGTTGGTTTTGTTTTTTTTTTTCACTGTTTGTACTTGCAAAACTCAAAATTAATTGAAAAACAAATTGCAACTAATTGAAATGAACTTGCTGAAATGAAATTGCATAATTAAAGAGGAAAGCAAATGGAAATTGCAGAATTCAAAATGAAAGCAAGGAAATGCAGAAACTGAAAGAAACAACTATTCTACTCTTGTTGAAATGGAAATTGCAGAATTGAAAATGAAAGCAAGGGAATGCAGAAAATTAAAGAAACAACTATTCTACTCTTGCTGAAATAAACTACTTAGTAGAATGTTGTAGTAGAAAATAGAAGAAAGCAGTAATCACAAAATACTCTGATGCTTCCCCTGCAACGACACCAAAAAGTGGTGAGCACTAGTATTGTAGCAATAATGCAGTAACTCCTGGGCTTCATACTTTACTTTTATCAACCCGGTAGTTCGTAACAAACTTAGAAGCGATGGTACTCTATGCACAAGTACTAGTTCTTACTGCAGGCTCTCACCTGGTCACCTGGCGCATGATCACTAGGAGCTCAAACCAACTTCTATAGATTCTAGATGAAGATCTATATGTAATGAAAGATAAGAAAGCTTACTCTACAGAGGCTACTCTACTTGCAGAAAGGAAAATAAGACTGAAATGTAAAGTAAACCTTAGAGCAAACCCTACTTAACTGAATAATCCTTATTTTTCAGAAAGAGAGATGAAAAACCATGAAATTAATTCCATTACCTACTCAGGAAGTAAACAACATCTACTCAAGCTATTTCTAGGAGTAAATGAGCAAAAAAACATCTTTTTGGATTTCTATGTATTTTTATGTGAGATTGTCATACATGTAATTTATTTGTTTGTGAATGTGACAACGATTAGGTGGTGACGAAGGGCAACTTTGGCCCAAGTGGCCTTCTGGAGGCTTTTCCCACAATTAGACTTCAAAAAGAAGCCTATAGGAAAATCTATAGGAGGGTGTAGGGGTTCTACACGAGGTCTAAAGGAGGATGCCGAGAGGAGTTTTGGAGGTTTTGAAGGTAAGAAAGTGGGTGGAAAGGGTAACTGAAGGCTAGGATGATGTGTTAAGGTGTCTAGGGTCCATAAAGAATGATTAAGAGAGAGAAAGATGGTCAGTTCAAGGAAAGAGAGGAAAGTCTATGGGAAAATTGCAGAAAATTAAGGCAGATTTGTGAGGAACTTTGGGTGACTTGTTGGGCATAGATCAAAGAGAGGTGGTGATGGATGATTGGCTGACTTGTTGTGAGAAGATATTTTCTACAAGACAACTGAAGATCAAACAATGAGATTAAGCAAGCAAAGAAACTAAGTATATCAAAAAACAGAATTTTACATCAAGCTAGTCTAAACTTTGATCTAGGAAAGTAAATGCTGAGAAATGCTACATGGAAAGAATGCATGGAAAGAAATTTATTGCAAAGACATAAATGAGCATGGTGAAATAGATATACAACAAAGCATTAACCTTCTAACAAACTACAACACTATAAATCCTATGGAGAAGGAAAATCTATGTTTTTGTGGCAGCAAGAGGGTCTTCGCCTCAGCTCATGGTCCCAAAGGGAGGAAAGGAGGCCAAGGCTCTGTTTATGGCATTTTTGTATCCTTTTCCTATCAATGTTCAACCTTCTACAAAAAATTGAAATGAAAACAACCTTCTAAATCACTAAAAGCAACCTATTCTTAATTAAGAAAGAAATTTATCTAACAATAACTATTTCATAAGCTTAAACAAAACATATAAATACAAACAAGAGGAGCTTGGTTTCTTGGATTGGGCCTTAATCCAAGAGCTTCAAACCTCTGAGGTAACTCAGTGCTAGCTCAAAAAGGATCTCATCTTTACTATCAAAATAATAATAGGATTACATGAAACTGTCAACAAAAGTAAGATAGAAGTTAAGCAGAGGAAAGTTGCAACAAAAGTTCCAAAATTTGACTAACTTCCTAAGGAGGCCCTAGGCCTCTCTACTTATACAACTGAAGCTCCCAACAACTTCCTTAAAATCAAGGAGGCTTGGCTCCCAAAACTTGAGTTAAACAGAAGTTATCCTCCACTTGCTCAGTTGCCTCCTAGTGCATTGATGTGGTTGTTTGTGCTCCGAGCTGCATGATGGAGAATTCGAAGTGGGGAATCATAAATGAGGGGGATACCCTCCTATAAATCCTCTCCCTTGTCTACTTCAAATTATTGCTGCCAATTGTCCATTAAATATTTGACTTTATCTCCAAAATTGAACAAAATTCTGCATTAAACACATATTAGACTCCATGGCATAATGACCAACCCAACTCACTCCATAAGCATAAATATAATAAAAAAAACATGCAATAAGCTAAGAGAATGGTTGGTTAAACTATGTTAGGAGGCAAAATGAACCCATATAATTACCCATTTATGGGGCTCATCACCAACCATACTTGTGGAGGCGACATGACGTGTATGAGTCAAGGCCTCATGCTATTATTATTTATTTGTGTAATACATTATATAGGATACCGGAGGTAGCCCCACCTACCACCACTTCTTTCATCTCTACTAAGAAAGGTAGTAAGATCATCTCCGAGACTAGGAAACTTATTTTCTATTTGGTTCTCCCTCAAAGTAAGGGGAAGATCATAGCCACATCCATGGCCCTCGGGGAGGGTTCCTCCACACAGCAGAAGCAAATGGATACGGTCATGAAAGAAGATAAGAACATCTTCTCCTCACCCATAGGGGTACCATTGCACTGTGAGGTCAAGCATTCGTCTCATCTGACTTCCGGAGCACTTGTAACCAATAGGCCGATCTATTGCTACTCCATTGTAGAAAATTCCAAGTACAAGCAGTGACATGATCAACATCGGGTGCCGCAAAAGTTTCAGGTGGGCGGCAAAGTCTAGTTACACCTGCGGAAAGAATGCATTGCAAGAGCCCATCGGAAGCTCAGACTACTTCGATATGATCCTTACACCATTACCAAGGTTGTGGGAAACAATGCTTTATAGCAAAACATCCCCCCATTCCTTGGCTTGCACCGAGTGTTCAATGTGGACCACCCTTAACCATGCTTCCTACCATTACTGGAAACATCAAGATTGTAGAACAACTCACCATAGACCAAGTTCAACAGAAGTTTTTGCATATGATGTTGACACTCAATGCAATGGGGACCATTGGTTCTTAAGGGGGGAGGAATGATTCAGGTGTTTTTTGGTGGTCACCGACCTATCCCACTTGGACCCCCACAATTGTCTCTTTCAGTTTTTCAGTTTCCTTAATTGTAGCACAGTTTACTATTTTTGGTAGTTTTTCGAGTTATGAACTTCCAGAGTCGTTTTGAGGCCTTAAATGACGTTTTTTGGGAAAACCAAGAGCAACATGGGTCATGGACCAATGTCGCTCACTCAAAAGTTATAGTCTTTGGATAGATCTTTCTAACGAGGTATTATGCACATAAAACGTAGATTGTATGCCAAAGCTACGACCCCGGGAAGTTGATGTACCAATTTACCCAAATGGGGCTCATAGCTTGGTGTTGCATCTCCTAGGGTTAGGTTTTTGGATGTTTAGGGTTTTACATTGTTTCTCAACAATACGTAGGCCTTTGAGCCTCATTGTAACATAGTTCAAAAGCATGTAGCCGCCACATCTCTTCTTCTAGATAAGCTACCATCGCCTAGCTCGTTTATTTCCATTTCTATTTGTAAGCATATTTTAGTATTTTACATTAATAAAATGAAGTATTATTTCTGGTGCATCTCTGTATTTATGGTTATATGTGTAATTTGTTGTGTTCTTTTTTAAATGCAGATCATATGTCCAGGCAATAGGAGCTATACTGAATATAAAGCAAAGCACAATTACTCAAACGAACCAAGAAAGTGGCTAGTAGTAGGGTTGAAAACATTTAGTAAAGTGGCTAGTAGTAGGGTTGGAAACTGAAGACCAAATATTACATCAAATTTGATGGTGCTTTTGACAATTTTATTAATTATTTTTTACAAATTATAATGAATATAAAGCCAATCACAGATGAAGAATGTAGATGGTAATAGGGTTGGAAATTTGAAAACTAAATAATTTACTATTTTTTCTTTAAACAATAAAATATTTATTACAAACCATATAAAAATATTATATTAATATTAATTTTTTTTTTTAAACACAAAATATTTTATTATAAAATATTTAAGGGTTGACATTGATATATTAGTAGGATGGATATTAATGGTTTATTTAATACTATATAAAATATTTTATTTATACATATTACAAAGTGATATATTTTTTTTAAATTAATGAGTATAAAATAGCACCAACCACATTATTTAATATAAATCTGATATGATACACCCATATCCATATGATATAATGATTTATATTAATATTAATAATAATAATAAAAACTTAACAAGATAGAAATTCAAATAGCACATATTAAGCAAATATTATAACAAATAATTGAACACAATTTAATAAAACAAATCATGAAATTAAATAAAACATATTAATACAAATTAATAACTTAAATAGAAATACAAAACCATATCATTAACCAATGTGAAATGTTGCTAATTAAAAATATAAAGTAATGTGGCTAATTAAAAATCTAAAATTATGTTTGATAGTATTAATAATACTATTTTTGAGAATGCAAAATATTATTATTCCCAATACTATTAATATAATAGAAGATAAAACAATATAAATAAAACTAATATAATAAAAGATAAAACAATTTAAATTAAAGAAATGAAAGTTTAATATAATTACATGAAAATAATTTTAGAAGATTTAAAAATAACCAATATAAATACAAATACTGAAGAGTAAGTATAAGCATAGGAAAAATTAAATGCATTCAAGAGAACATACCTTTTGAGATCACCAACAAGCATTCACAATAGTTAACACAATCTCGGTAGCAATGCGACAAAGAAATGAGATGAAATTTTAAACATTAGAGGACCAATGACAACAACACAAATAAATAATAATAACAATAACAACACATTCCACAAAAAAATTCAACTCTCAACACTCAACCACAACATAATTATATGATAGCAACCTCTTCCAAAATGCACCAAGAGCGGTGGAAAAAGCAATGGCAATTCAAATCAACATGATAATGATCATGATACTTCACACTTTCAAGCCACTCCCTTATTGTTTTCCTGAGTGATTTTCTTTGGTGAAAATGATATAAAGTTTGAACATCTCATTTCATTCACTCAAAACATGGATATACTCATCGACAAAATCACGATGGAAGCCATGTCTTCTATCAAACCTTGTGCGAATATAGGTAAACAAAACTAATGGTATTTGTAATAGAATTAATCGCCCTGATGTAATAATTATCATCATTGTTCTCCATATTCGTGAATCATTGACAAAAACATACAATTAAAATCAATACATTGAAAGAAAACAAATTAACAGAAAGAAAACTATTCATTTATGATCTTGGTTATTTCATATTCAAACATAAATTTAAAAGGATTCAAAAGAACAAGAGAAAAAAATGCAAAAAACTACAATTCAAGAAATCAAGCAACAATTGCTCTAGTGTAGTCAATTTACTTACTTCAATAATTAACAATTCTATTCAAATCAACAAAAAGGAAAATAAATAACTTATGAAGGTGCATACAAATAATTGCAAAAAATAGTAACAACTAAAGAGAAGTAATCTTATATTTTCTTAAACAGATGCATACAAATAATTGGAACAAAGAAGAAAAAATACAAAAAAAGAATTCATGAACATTAAATTGTATTGAAGATAAATACCCCAAAAATGATATTGAATTTAATTGTTCCTTCTCTTTCTTTCTAAGTGTAACATATGCACTATATTTCATTTTTGCAGAACATTGAAAATAAAAAGGCTATGAAATCTGCAAACTATCTATTTATTTCACTCCCAATATAGTTGTATGCTGCCTTTCTCTATCTCCAATATCTATAGTGGCTAGTTGCAAAGTCATCCCTCTATGATTTGTGTATTTTCAATGTCGATGCCATTTTCAAAGGAATTTGCCTCATATTCCCCGTGAGAACAAGTAGAATCAGTAGAAGAATTAGACAATCCTTATCAAATGAAACACCACAATATTTTTCAATCATAACTATAACAAATTGTGGAAGTTGTGGTGGCTTTAAACTAGGTGCAAAGAAAATATTTTCAATATATCCAAGTGCACCATTAATGAGACCAACTTCAACCGACAAATTACACGTTAACACCACACACGCTCCACGACATAGCAATACTTCATGCTCCAATATATCATCATCACTATCACTTATTTCTATTTTTCTACTACTTTCTGTAACACATATCGCAATACAATAATTTAATACTTTAAGCATTTTTCAATTATGAAAATTGACGAGATTATTTGTCACAAATAAGTGAACAGAAGAATTAAACAAAATCCTTTCCTCTTGATCCAAAAAATTATCAACACGGGTCATAAGAAAATTCCAATCAGCAAGAGAAGGCTCTGCATTTCTAACATTGGTTAAAATATTGTGAAATATACTCGTGTGAGATCATCTCCTTGTTGCCTATAGATTTTTTCTAGAGCCACTACAATGTTGAAGCTTTCCCACAAAACTTTCTGAGTTGTTCTACCTGCATACAAGGGTTTATCCTTAATAAGAGGGAGTTGGGCAAGGTCACCCACAAGAATGATGGAGCTACCACAAAAAGGAAAATCCCTTTTAGGAAGAGTTTCTCGCAAATGAGAATCTATTTGTATGAATAACCTTGGACCTATAAAGCTCATTTAATTAATCAATATATATCGAATGTAACTCATTTCCTCTTGGAACAATGCCAAAGCCTACCCACACAATGGCTTCATATCTTTTATAGGAAATTTTAAAACATAATGGATTATTTTCCAATGTATGTTAAGAGCAACAGTACCAGTTGGAGTAAGAAATAACAAAGGACTTTTTCCAGTCGTTGTTGCACTAGAAAGAGAGTGAGAAATAAACCCAATGGGAGAATACTTCCATGTTCCAACAGTACTTGGAATAATCATTTTCAAAGCACCATAATTTTCACCATTAGCAAAGTGTCGAAAAATAATTTCAAAAGAAGCTAATTGTTTTTATGATAAAGAGGAAGGCGATAAATATGTGTCCCTAACGAACGCACAATTCAAAACACATGCAAACTACATGTCTTTTACAAAATTGGCCCCTTCTTCTAAACAATTATTTGAGACCATCATTTCATGCCAATTATAATCAACATCAAAGTCACTTCTACCAAGATTATCAAGGTCTAAAATGTTTACATAGCTTGGACGAACTAACCATGAAAAAACCTGCCACTCTTCAAAATATTGATCAACATTTTCTTCATGTATAAGAGGCTCCACATCCTCTTCATCACCTTCATTTGGAAAAGGGCCTCGATCAACATGCCACCCATGATATCTCCAATTTCTCCAACTCTCAACAATACTTTCAGTGGAAAAACCAATATATGAACCAACTTCATGAAATGGCTTGTATACAAGTAATTCACTCTAACAAAATGTTTCAAACTCTTCTGACCCCTCATCAGGAACAACATAAAATTGTGGCCAAACACAAATGATGACTTTCTTATAACGTGTCCTCCATTTGTTCTGCCTACACTTCTCGTCAAAACTCCATGATCTTGTTGTCTCTATTAAGCATAGATGTTCCAAAAAAATAGGTCGGCTTTGATAAAACTAAATGAAGTTGTTTCTGCATAAAACTTCATCAAAGTGCAGCTAAACCCTTTGGTACACTTTTTTTCCAACATTCAAGGAGAAGAATTTCTAACTACAAAAAACAAGAGGCAACTTTAGCAACAAATGACATGTCTCTTGAGCTCCAACGTCATGCTCAATAAGAGTCTCAACAAGGAACCTTCTATACAAAGATAATACAGAAGCCTCAGACCCACTCCCACCAGTAACTATGGTCAACATTTTTTTATAAATTTCAGATCTTCTCTCTACCTTTGAAGCATATTTTGCAATATACTTTAAAACTTTATGTCAAGAAAGAACTGGCTAACAATCAACATTTGTTCCCCACATTGTTAAAACGTCAACATTGTGAACATTTAAATGGTCATCATTTCGTGTTGGTTCATACTTTTTTCTCCCTTTTCCATCTATCGACAATGTTGACTTTGGACAAACTTCCCATGGAGCATGATAACGACATGAAAGAACAAACCTTTTTTTACGTAAACAAGAAGCAACGCTGCATTTTGTATGCCTTTGCACATGGTTAACTAAATGCTCATAATCTTCTTTAGGATTGAAAGAAAAAAAAGCTTCAGTGTTCAAAAGACATGGATCATCATTTAAAGTTTGAGGGATCATGACATTTCGACGATGTATGTCATGCAGATTCCATGTTGTAACATATTTATAAAAGTATGAATTTGATACACCAACAACAGTGACATTGGACCAATCCAATGTTTCCATATCCGGTGCTTCAGGCTATTAGAGCCCAGATTTACCTCAGGCTGAAAAGGTAAGCTTCTAGGTCCACATCAAACCATGCTTAGCCTCGTAGCTAGCCCTACGAGGACACGAGAGGGCTCTCTCCGGGTCAATATCAGCAAAAGATAATCGATGGGACTTGAGATGATTGAACTAAAAAACTAATTTTAGGTCAGGTATGAAGTGCAAGGATTTGATTTGATTTTGTTTTTGGGGGTTTTGTTGGAATCAAGGGAAAGGCAAATTAGGGTCTGAGGATGAAGGCCAGTTTTGATGAGTTTTGATTGGGGCAAGAAAGGCAATCGTTTTGATGCTTTGATTTGTAAATATGGAGGGATCAGACTGGTGACAAGCTAAAGAAGGGAAGAGGGTATCAAGAATCCTCTTCAAACTGAAGAAAACATTGAGAATTAAACAAAACTAAAAGGCAGAGCACAACAAGCTAATGGATTCTACCTTTGCCACTCATTTGTTTAATTTCAGAAGTAAAAGAGAAAGGAAATGGTACACATAAATATGAGTGAACTTACAAATTACATAGAGAAGAACACCTTCAAAGCACACATCCACAAGGATCCCAAAAGTGCTGTAAACCCTAGTCTTTCATTTGCCAAAAATGCAGAAATTAGATGTACAATGGAGTGCCAAGCAATCCCAAGTGTCCAACCCTGAAAATGACTGAGAAATTACATGATATAGACAAGCCTAACTCCTCCCCATGCCTCTAGGGGTCAAGCTCATCATTCTAGGAGCTGTTTCAACCATATCTAAATAAGGAACTAAAAAATAGGCAATGAAACAACTTGCCTCTATATTCTAGGAAAGTGATTCATTCACTCACATTTCACCTTTTGGTGAATGAATCTACTAATACAAGTAAAAATGTGCCAAAATTACATAATGTTCATGAAATTACATCAAGTTAGATCAAGAGTAAAATCAAAAAGTGAAACTAGTCAAAACTGGCCGAAATTCTGAGCTGAAGAGTGAAAAATAGGCCAAAATTCTCTATGCGCCGCGCCCAACATCTCTATGCGTAGCACAACGTTGGAGCTGATTTTGAGGGCCTTCCTGAAGTCCAAATTAAGCTCATGATAGCTCCTTGGAAAGCTATTTGAGTCGAATTTCCAACCGGATTAAAATGTTTCAATTTAGAGTTCATTGTCCCTATCAAAAATCAAATCTCCCAAGGCTGTTGAAAATGTGCCAAATGAGGCTGCCTCAAGGCAGAGTGCTATTGCGGTCAACGTTTGAAGGTGTTACGCAACTCCAAATTGAGCTCATGATATCACATTAGAAATTTATTTGTGTCTAGTTATCATTTGACTTATCAAGAAAGTCATTTGGCCAACCAAGCTAGGAGAAAACTTGATTTTCCCAAGGTCACTTCAGAGGTGCATCAAGTCTCCCAAGGCACCTGTAGTTTTGACATTTCTCTAAAACCATGACACTGGTGTAAAATGTGAAGGAGGTTTTTCATCCTTGGCATATTTTGGACAAAACCCTCTTTCTATTTTCTAAAATTAATATTTTCGTGCTCAGAAACATCGTTTGAGTAAAACCTACCCCGATGTGTGGAATAGGGGATTTGTTGAATTAAAGCGAAATGAAGGGGATAAGGGGCTTCTAAATTCTTGAGAAAATTTTTGGAAGTAGGGAGGGATGTTAGAAAATAGGGGAAAGTGGAATTTAAAATATTGAGTGAGGGGAAGGGGTCCAAAAATGCAAAACACAAGCCCAACCTAGAAAATTGCCAAGGTGTAGCAAGAAACTAGGGTTTGTGTGAAAATGAGGAATTTGGGGGATCTCAGTGATGGGAAATGTTTAATAAGATAAATTAAGGATAGCAGAAGGTGTATGAACATCAGAATACAAGTTTTTTTGATGATTTGGACATCCAAGAGAAATTACCTCCAAAACACTAGGAGAGGGAAATGGACCTTACCTAGGCACAACTCCATTATGAACAAGGTGTAAAATGATCCATTGGAACCTCGCATGATGATGAAATCCATCTGTATGATGGTAGACTCAGCTGAATGGTGACATGGACTGACATTTGGACAACTTTGAAAGGAGTGAAAGCAAACCCTAGACCTAATGCTAGTGGCCAACTTTTGCTTGAAGACTCACTCAAATGACAAAATTTGACCTTGACACCTTAAAATCATTTCGTAAGAGCATGTTTGATCACTGGAGGAATGCTGCAAAGACTGAAATTAACACAGGAAACCACAAAAAACTATGGATATGGGTGGAACCTCTATGGTGCCACTCATATCTAAAACGATTCAAAACATGCAGTTAAAATATAAAAAGCAATGATAACAACATACATTTTCCTTCAAAATTGAAAAGGAAGAACAAAAAACCTTTACCAAAAGTCTCTAGCACCAATATATCTATGCAAGACTATGTCACGAAAGATATTGAATATTTGGTGCATGTACATAACAACTATATGTGGGTACCGAATAACATTTTGAACATTTCTTCCATGCTCACTTTGTTGATGAAAATATATACTTGAATGCATAACACTATGCAAATCAAGCTACTTGGTGTCATTCGCACTCAATGTAAAAAACAAAGTAGGGCAACCCAACTCATTGATCATATTAGTTAATTCAGAACAACAGTTTGTCCAATAAGCTCTTGTACCCCTAAGACAATATCCAAAATGCATTTCTGAGCCAACTTATTATTTGGCAAATCAAAAATTTGTTGATGCAACTCCTAAGCAGTTGCACGCACAATTGCATGAATATTTTTCTTCAAAAAGAAAATCAAGTTGTTCCTTGAATACGATGCCACGTAATCATATTCAACAAGAAATATCGAAACCGAGGATGGTTTCCTAATATTTGATCATAAAATCTCAATATATGCAAGCTATATTCATGCATCTCAACATTTCAAATTTGAGGATGCAACTAATCAACATCATGTGTAGGGAATAAAGTGGGGAACACCATATCTAACATTCCTTCAGTATTATATTCTTTACTAGTAGATGTACCAATATTTGGACAACCTATTGGTTCAACTGATGTGTTATTTTCATTCTTAATAAATCTTTAGATTCCATTAGTTTCCCGAGATTCATTAGGCAAGCCAGAAATAAAGGATGATGAGTGAAAGTGCAAACAATTAGCCCCATCTGTTTCAATCTCTGCATCCATCCTAGGTATATCATCAACATGACTATCAACATATTGTAACCTACCACACACATCAGTAGGTCTTTTTGGGAGATGAGCAATTGAATCCATGTCAATTGCCACATCCCTATAGTACTTGTCCATTTCAATTTTATAATGTAATGCATCCATCACATGTTGTCTCTTCACATAGAAATCATAGTATTCACATTAACACCTCATCTTCTTACAATAAAAAAATATAGTTCTTCAACATGTCGTTGAAGATTCTTTGCAGTTGAAGAAATATATTGTGGAAAACATATTGTGTTGCTACTATATTTATATTTACCACCACGGGCGTGCATCACTTGCAATATAGGATTTACCCATGCTATTAACATCCCTTCAACTTGTGTCAAAACTCTTAGAACCCCACGTTTCTCACCTTGATCCATGTTGTTAAAATGACAAAAACGATGAACACCTTTCTCAGACTTTTATCTTTTACAAATCGACCCCTAGTGCAATCTATCAACTTGTATACGAGAATAACATTCATTACATACATGGAACATATGCACAACATACAAACTATCAATCCTTGACCAAATGTTTTATGCACATCAACCATTTGTTTGCTAAAATGATAGCGAACACTTTCAGTTTCTCTATGAAATACCATTCTAGCTTAGTGATCATATGAAACAACTTGTGGAACTCGAGTATTGGTTTTATCATTTATTTCCATAACACAATGGGAAATAATTCTTTTATATTCATTACACCTGACCAAATTATGCTTGGAAGAAAGAAAATAATGTTTGTAAGAATGGAATATCTACAAAACAAATCAAATTTGTTAATGAAAAAGAAAATAATTTACATTTTCTTCACTGTTGTATGTCCATGTGCAAGTCGTCGAACTGATATTTCTTGTGTTTCTTGCAAATTTGTTTCTCTACCACTATTCACCTCAATAGAATTCTTCAAAAAAACATCAACAAAGACATTCTTAAAACAATATAAATTTGACATTAACAACCATGAAACCTTTAAAAATAAATATGCATTAAGCACCTGTGCTCCACCAAGAGGAAAATTATTCTCACATTCTTCGGATTCAACAATATTTTCTGTAGAGCTACGTGGATAAATATTTGTTCCAACATTTCCAACAGAGGAGCCCATGTCAACAACCATTCTAGCAAGCATATTACTATCACCAAAAACATCTTATGCAACAACTTCTTCCTTGGAATCAGATTCCTTATCTTCCATTATAACATCTGTTGCACCATTTCCATGGCCCCCAAGGTTCTCATTTCTATCAAGGGTCCCTATGTAAACACAATATTCCAAAACATACAACATCTGAGAAGATATATGGAAGAAGATGAAAATTCCAAGAGAATCAACAACAAACCAAAAAAAAATGCAAACAAAATGTTCTCCTACTTACACATGAAAGTTTATAAACTTAAGATTAGTCTTATTGTATGTTTCATCATTTATTGAAGTTTGACAAGTTCGTGGTTGACCCTAGAATTCAAGAAGAAATAAAGGTTTGACTGATTTTGAATCTATTTTCTGGTTAGTAATGATTTTCATATTGTTCTTAAAAAAAATACAGGAAAAAATAGAATAGTAAAAAGTTCAAATGCACAAGAAAAAAAATTGAACTCAGTACATTGTTCCAACAAACACATTACATACAGATTCAATAGTGGTAGCTATATTAACAATATAGTCGCTACCAAGAAATGTCTCACCCTCTTAGCCAACATAGTCTCCCAAATTTTCAACCATTTCAGGAAATTCTTCATTCCTACAGTTCTCATCAACTCCAAAAGCTGCATTTCTTTCATTGTTTTCACAAAAAATACCATTGTTGTTCATATGAAGACTCTCTTTCCAAACACAATATTCCAAAAAAAGACAAAATTTAGTAAACCTTAAAAAAATATAAGCTCTTTCATATGATAAACATGCAACATGACCATCAAAACAAAATTTTCACTACAGAAAGCCACTGTTCTTTTTCATAGTTACAATTTACAGGTCCTCCTTCTTCATCATTTTATGAAGCTCTTTTCTTTCATTGGTACACAACTCTTCTCTGTGATTTAATGATTTCCTTATTCTATTTATACCACTCTCATTGGTATTCCCTTAATTAGCAACAACGCGAGGTTTTTTCGCACAACTCTTGCTTCTTATTTCACTCAACATCTATATGATAAAGTTAAAGTCATTTGAAAAGTCATTTCACAA
Organism: Pinus taeda; assembly: GCA_000404065.3. Taxonomy (NCBI): domain Eukaryota; kingdom Viridiplantae; phylum Streptophyta; class Pinopsida; order Pinales; family Pinaceae; genus Pinus; species Pinus taeda. Next base: position 15,856 of record APFE030334495.1, on the reverse strand, counting down.
TTCCGTTTGACAATAATACACAATAGTCAATCTTATAATAACTAAAAACTAACAAAACTATAGAGAAGAAATATTTTAGAAATTATGTTTCCCACGACAAACTTAGAACACATGCAAAAATGTTTCCCTTACACATAATCAACAATGAGTTGAAGAAATTAAAAAAAAAGAAATATGAATCTCATTTGAAATTTACCATACGTATGTCCTCAATATAAATTCAAATTGTGAATTACAATTATGTTAAAAAAATATTTGAAAACATAGAAAAGGTCTTTTTCATTATCAAAAAACAAGCATGTTCAAGCTTGAAATGCTAAATCAATACATCCACAAATATTGCACCTATGTGAAGAATACAATCAGCATTATGAATAACTGAAAATGGATTTCATTTTCAATGACATCATAAAAATCCTACACCATTTGTAGATAGAAGCATGAGGCTATCTACTTAATATAACTTCAAAATGTGAATTACAATCATGTTCAAAAAAAAATTTAAAACATTAAACATACATATGGTATTAAGTAATATACAAAAGGAACATGTTAATGCCTAACACTAATTGAACACATCCACAGGTAGTGGAGGTATCTCAACAATAGAATCTACATTAGGAATAAGCGAAAGAAGATTTAAATTATTCAATTGTTTCTAGATAGAATCATAACACTTCAAGCATGTACAATCCATCACCAATTGTTGTTTTACATAGTCCACTCAGTAAATCATACAACTTTAACTACACTCTAGACCAACAGAGAATAAGGAATTTTTCTCCAACTATGTGCAAAGGGAGGTAACCTCCATATTTACTATTTATATACAAAGAGATTGGTTGAACCAATGACCATGTGTGTCCCCAATCATCTTCAAAATATTCCAAACTTTTATCTTTTGATAGTCGACCAAATTAAAAATTCTCTATCTCTTCAAGTGACAAAACAGAGGTGCACCCATTATTAGCAACACAAATAAGTTGATTCTTATATAACCATAATGTCATACATTGTATGTCAACAATAGGAACAAATGAATAACCCCAATTATTTCTGTTTAATTCCAACCAGTAGATAGTGTAACCATAAGTATGGTAATCTTCATAATCTCTATCTAGATATACCCAATAGAAATTTTCTTTAAAGAATATAGCCTCCTTTGGTGGAGTTACACCACCTTGTGGAAGCTCTATCCTCTTCCAAATGTTGTCCACACTACTGAAAAAACAGATATGTGATAACAGGTGATATAATAGAGATTAGACTACTAACCTTGATACCATCAATGATCAATTTATTAATTTTCAATTACGCATAAAACTTATCTTATATATATTTGCATTCTTCACTATTATATATATAAATTAATGTACATTACTCTTACTCAAATTATTAGAAATAATATAAACACAAATCATTAAAAAGAATATAAACATCCCAATAGGAACTTTACCACAGATGAATTTAATTCAAACATCCTATCTTCAGATTTGGTATATACTTTACTGAAAGAGAATAATAAAACATAAACAAAGAAGTTCAGAAGACTGTAAATGCTATAAATAAGATGCAACACAAATGACTAGTCTGCCTGCTTGTTATGTATGTATAATAAACCTGGGATGAGCTGAATATGAAATTCCATGATGGCTCTAACAACCCAACGTCTGATTCCAAGGGAGACAATTCGAAATGGAGCACTGGGTTTTACATTATGGTCCATTTTCCATTTTAGTCGTCAGGAAAGTTCAGCTTCGCTTTCTTTCCTTTGATCTTTTTAGCCTCTGCATCATATGCCTTGGCGGCTTCCTCTGCCGTATTAAACATTCCAAGACAAACCATAATGCGCTTTCTTGGATCTCGAATCTCTGCAACCCATTTTCCCCATGGACGCTGCCTGAGACCTCTATAAAAAGTTTTCCTCTTCCTCCTACTGCTTTTGGCGGAGGAATTTTTGTCATTTTCAGCACTTAGCAGAGGAGAGTAACCCTCAGATAAGTCATGCTTTGGTGAATATAAAGGTTTTACTTTGCTGTTTATATTCCGACCAAATAAAAAAACAGGTTGTTTTGTACACGACTTTACTTTCATACCTCTGTACTTTTCGAAATCCTTCAGAGGAATCCCCTCATTTTCACCACCTTCAAAACCCAACCAGAGTCAAAATAACATAAAAAAAGAAAACCCTGCAAAGCAATAGCAATTTCTGAAATGCAGAGAGTTCGTTAATAGGCTCACCTGAAGAAAATTCATGGTTGAAGTGGAAAATATTCTTGTTGGGCTTGAAAGATTCAGACACAGCTCCACCATTGATAAACAACGTATTGAAATCCTTGGGAGTTACATGCAGAGACCCGTTAAAGGAAATGAGATTCGCTTCAGGTCCACACATCTTTTTATTTTAAAAACGAAAGGTGAAGCAAGGCAAAACAAGGACCTGATTAAGAAAATACTGATTAGTCACAATGAAAACAGAAGTTGAACCTATAGCAACCACCTGATCAAGAAAATATTGATTAGTCACAATGAAATAAGTGCTCAATACTGAAAACAGAACCTGAAGCTATCACGACCACCTGATCAAGAAAATACTGATTAGTCACAATGAAATATTGGCTCTACTTCTTCTAAAGCTAAGCTTATATAAGGAGGAAGAGGACCAAGACCGACATATTTCATAATTAAATGGTTTATTATTTAATTATTTTTGTTAATTGCAAAACCACGACACGAAATTAAACAGGAATTCCATTGCGGTGGACCATTGCTTCGAACCAGGAAAGACTATAATTTATATTCTATATCTCTACAAATAAATAAATATTATAATGGTTTTGTTAAAAATATTATTAAATAAAATATTATAATTTTATATGAATTATGGTTTCTGGCTAGTGGTATTGGTCTCTGGTATTATAACAAACTTAAAATCATAAAATATTTTAATTTTAAATGAATTATGGTTTTGTGCAAGTGGTATTGATAAGCTATTGTATTGGACCATAGTATTGTATTGGTCCATAGTATTGTAACAAACCCTAAATTATAAAATATTTTAATTTTAAATGAATTATGGATTTAGTGCAAGTGGTATTGACAAGCTACGGTATTGGACCATAGTATTGTAACAAACCCTAAATTAATATAATTTTTATATCTGAAAATTCAATTTAAAACCACATAAAAATAGTCATCAAGGGATTAGAAATGGAATAGTGTGATGGTTTGGAGTTTTCGGAGTATTTATGGCAGAAATCCCCCAACAAAAATTATTGTCAAATCTTGATTTGTGTTGTTTAAACCTGTTTTTGACTACATATATGGATTCAACACTCTCATAAACCCACCAAACACATCAATTATGAAGAGTTCACATGTCAAACTTGTAATTTCAATGAATCCCTACTAGATTCTAGATAAACTAGATCTGAAAACTTTCCAAAAAGTAGCACTTAAAAACTACTTGACGAGGGAAAAATAATTTAACCTTTGAAAAATTAATAATTAATTTTTAATTTTCAAAATATGCAATTTAATATTTTTTTTTCAAAACTTTATTTAATTTCATAGAATCTATTTAAATATTTTAAAACTAATTGAAAATCAAGTTTTCTTGGCGAAAATTAAAAATTGTAATGTTTGCCACCTATAATAAAAATTTGCTACTCTAAATTGTACCTTTAATTAAAATAAACTCATTAGGTTCTATCCCATGGATTCGACGAATGAACATTGCACTAATTGTTTCAAGCCTCAATGCCTCATTTCAGGTTATGAGGAGATATCCACACAATAAAACAAATCCATGGAAAAGTGACATCCATCTTGGTAACAAACCATTTTGTCTATGCAACTCTAAGATAAACAAACTGGATTACGAGTTTTACACTTAAGAGAAAGAAATTAATCTAAATGCATCAAATATTAATAAAATATGAAACAAGAGAAATAACTTTTCATGAAATGAACTAGAACTGTTTCAAATTTCTTGCACATTCCTAAAGTTCTAAGTTTATAGCATCAATTATTTTGTCATTACAGCTCTTGGTGTGATGAGTTCAACCTTTGTGTTAAAACGCCTTGTACTTTTAAAGAGAAAATTTTATTCAATAATGTAAATAGGGTAGTGTATGAATTAATACATTAATTGTTGCACAAGTTTAAGCAACGGTTGCCTATGATCATGGAAGAAACTCAAACTACTTAAAGGAGGATACTAGCCATAAACAGAAGAAAAAAATGTGATCACTTGTAAATGTTAATCATAATCTCACACCATGTTCTACACTCACCATAAATAATTTGATGAGAGAAATTTTCCATGGAGAATGATGCAATTCAAGAACTCTAATATCTCTTTACTATTCTAAATAAATATTGCATGCTAAAAGGGAGGAAGCAAAAATTGTCCCAAGCACTAATCTCTATGTTTAACTTGGGTATTTTGTTTCCTATAATTAGTCATTTAGTTGTCTCACGATGTTTAAGCTAGTTGGGAAATTTAAAATTGCAGATAAAGTATTGTGACACTCATTAAACTCAGCCTTGTAGAGTGCAAGACTAATTCCTTGCATGGTATTCACATATTAGTGAAAAACATCCTATATTTTACACTTCATAGAGTGCTAGTAATTTAAGTCAACATAAAGGGAAAAATTTGAACCTTAGCATCGAGATTGATAAAGGGCCCAATATGTTATATTTCACTTAAATGTTCAACAAAATTAAAAGCATGTCACCGTGGAACAAGATAGTGGGGTTTAATGTTTTCAAAAGAAATGTAAAACTATTTTCATACATATAAATAGCGAAACCTTGAGCCATGAAATTGAAGCAATAATATATTCAAAACTAAAGTTTACCATCAATGTATATAAAATGTTTCAAATGAGTTCCTTCAAATAGTGATAGAAATTCAATCAACACAACAAGGAGAATAAACTATCTCAAACTCCAATAGGTCATTACTATTCTGAATAAATATTGCATCTTAAAAAGGAGGAAACAAACATTGTCCCAAACCATAATCTCTATGCCTAACTTGGGCATTTTGTTTCATAGAATTCCTCATTTAGTTTTCTCGGGATGTTTAAGGTCAATGGGAAATTTAAGATTGTAGATAAAGTATTGTGACACTAACTAAACTTAGACTTACCTCGACCCATAGCTAATGCCATGTATGACATTCATGTATTAGCGAACAACATCCCATCTATTAGGCCGCCTCGAGTGCGAGTAATTTATGTCAACGTAAAGGGAAAAATTTGAGCCTTAGCCTCAAGATTGACAAAGGGCCCAATATGCTATAGTTCACTTAAATGTTCAACAAAATTAAAAGCATGTCAACGTGGAACAAGATAGTTGGGTTTAATGTGTTCAGAAGAAATGTAAAAATATTTTCAGACATATAAACACGGTAACCTTGAGCGAAGAAAGAAATGAGAAATAAGAAGTCCATAATAATTACAAAACCATGGGAAAAAACAAAGTTAAAAGAACTTTATCCATTTGAGGATCATAACCATGAAAAAAATCTTGTTATTCATTAAGAAAAAAAATAACTATTACACGGAATAAACCTAAAAAATCATGTCCACCTCTAAAGCCTAATTCAAGGTGATCCCTATAATGGCCCCACACTTTTTTAAAAAATATGGTCATTTCTAGGTTTTAGAATTTTTATCATGCTTAGATTTAAAGATAAATGCATGGAGTGATAAGGAAAACTGATAAACAGAGTGGGGGTTGAAATTATTCATGGTATCAAAGCTTGGTTGGCTGAAAAGTGCAGTTTGGTACAACAAAGTGAAAATTACAGCAAGCTTATTTTTACACAGAAAATATAAACCTTTGCCACATATTTGAAAAATTCAGTTTGGTAGGACAATGAAACATGTCTTTGGGTTGGAGAGTTGAAGACAGGTTGGATGGTCAGAACAACTACAGTGCATAGAAGGAGAGAATCTAGAGCATCTTTGAGGAAGGAGGAGTCTCACGCATTATGGTAAATACCACACAGAATCTAGTAGCAGTACTTGATGAACCTGTACAGTTGGCAGAGTTTAACAAAAAGAATGCTAAGGTAAAAATATTGATTCTTGAAGGAGTCAAATATAATGTCATTCCTCATGTAAGAGGAAAGAATTATGCACATGAGATGTGGACAGCTTTAACGAGTCTTTACCAAAGCTCAACTGAAAATAGAAAAATGGTCCTAAAAAGAGAAACTGAAGGGCATTAAAATGGCCAAGACTAATAGTGCTACAACATACCTCACAAGGATCACTTTAGTGAGAGATGAATTGATAGTCGTAAGTGAGATCATTTCACCCACTGAGTTGGTGAGGATTGCTTTGAATGGTCTTCCCAAGACTTGGGAGAATTTTGTGGATGGAATTGTTGCAGAGGAAAACCTTCACAAATGGGAGAGGTTGTGGGATTATTGCATTTAGAATGAGATCATAAAGAACCATCTTGGGGCAACCAAACAAGTGAAGGAGGATGACAATGTGGCAATGTTAGCAAGAGGCAAGAAGGGAAAAGCAAAGAAGCAAAATTCCTATAGTGGAGGGAAAGAAAAAGGTAAAGGAAAGCAGGAGAACAAGGAGAAGGACTATTCCAAAGTCAAATGTTGGA
>APFE030334490.1:0-16268 GCA_000404065.3 Pinus taeda | reverse complement strand
GTGCCTAATGAATAACCCTGTGTTGTTCATGAAATATGACCCATTATCCAAAATTTTCTTGTGGACTTCTAGATACTCAAAGATCACTATGAAGAAGCCCTTTAGTTGGAGGTGTAGGTCAAATTGAGCTTTTTGCTGCCATTCGAGCTGGATCCAGTGGAGAATATCTAATTCTTTGGGCCAAATTCCTGTAAATTTATAGATTATTACATGATATTTCATAAATTTCCGATATTGTTCCAAGTGGTGATTAGGGATCATAACTCGCAGGTTTTTTGTTGGATTTGTCTTGGGTGTGGAGCCTTATAATCTTGTTTATTCATAGGTATCACCATGTTGGACCCCAGTTCCTAACGAGGCGAAAACATCGCTCATTTAATCGTCGTCATAGAGGAAACACCCCCAAAGCTAGAAATAGATGAAAAATTACCTTGCAAAATATTGTAATTTAGTCTGAGCCATTCATTAGCAGGGTGTTATGACAATATAAGTTATGTTTACTTTAGTGTTTTTTGCCCTAGAAGGAAATCCCTCGATTTAGATAGCAGAAGACTACTTCTTGATAGATTCTTTCTACAAGAGTATTCCTTGATCCACTTTGGAGAGAGAACACTTCGATGGATTTCTTCAAAGATTAAAGTTGTGCTTTAATGACAGAGAGATTCCTTCCAAAACCCATTCAAAGATGATGACAATTTTATTTGATCTAGCCTTCTTAGATCTTTTGAAAAAGCTTCCACTCCTTAGGTGATGGTTGAGAGATGATCTCGGAAATTGTTCTAGGGTTTTTGGTATTTTTTTTCTTCCTCATTGATTACTATCCCAAGACTTTTTCTGAAGTAGATTTCCTTGATCTATGTTATGATGTATATCTTGAAATTGTGCTTTGATATCCTTCGCAAAATTTTGATGCCTCTGTTTGATTAGATGCCTCTTCTTGACTTTTTCACCTTAGCTCTCATACCATGTTGAGAAATTTATGGCATCAATAGTTAGGTGATTTCTCTACTTTGATAATTTCCTGAGAGAGTCCTTTCACTTCTTGGTTATGACATTCTATTTCTTATGTTGTTATTGTGTTATTTTCATAAATACAATTATAAATTCATGAATAATAAAGAGACAAGAGACACAATATATAGGTTGTTAGCCATGGGAAAAACCTCTCAGTCTCTGTAAGGAAAACCCAAACAAATTCTTCTTATAGAACCTTAAATGTATGAATACGAAGACCATGACAAAGACCCTTGAAACTAGAGCCCTTCCCAGGCCAAATTAGACAACTCCTCTTTACCCTTAGCTAAAAGTTATACTTCTTCCTCTTCTTCTTGGATTCCTTTAGAATTTTGGCCCCTTCTTGTAGGTCTGCAACATTTTGCTTCAAAACAGAAACCGTAGATCAATTGTTTGATCCTTGAATGGTCTACTTTTGGAGGGAGATTTCTTTCTCTTCTACTCGGCTTCCTTCAGTGAAGTCTTCACCCAATCTGGATGACCCTTATATTATTGCAACCTTTAGCGTGATTTATATATGTAATATTCACAAGTGTGAGGGTAGATTAGCCCACAAAATTCCCACAATTATGTCACTTCCTTCGCTATCTTGTCTTCTTCCTTAATTGATGTTAAGGCTCCTTCTAGGATGAATTTCACAATTGATTATCCCATAATTTCTTTACCAATTTTTTTTCCTCCAAATGAGGTCAACAACTGTTATATATAGTTGTTTGTCCATGAATATTAGGCTGACATGATCACTGGAGTAGGCAGAATTTATCTTTCTAGAATTTTCCCTTTCATTAGAGGCTGAATTGAGTGAGGACTGGTGAAAAGGTCTTGGAGGGTTACATACAAAAACAAAATTGAATTTTACAATGTGTAACATGCCTTGAATACATGACAATGACTTTATACACTTTTATGACTAGATGAAAAAAATCTCTAAATGCTCTCAATGGGAGGCTTAACTAAAAGTAAAATCTCTTGCTCATGAAACCCATTAGTCAAGCACCAAAATAATTTTATTTTCCTTATTTACATATTTTAAATAAAATCATAATTACATGTGATCTTGAAGACCGAACCTAGTTACACTTTTCAACACTGTAATCAATTTCGTGATTTTTATTATGAATTGTAATTCATGTAATTAATTGTGGAAATTTAAACACAATGAATCACTAAGAGGAGTGGGCATGGATATAGGGTTTTGAGGAGGGGTTGCATAGAAAGTTGACAAGTCAAGGCTATCCATTAATGGCCACCAACCCTATGATTGAATTTTAATGGCATGCACAGTAGGAAGGGAGATTGTGTATGGGATTCCTAAATGGGTGACAAGCCCATGACCCCATTATCATACGTCATTGGTTGCATTGTGCAGACAAAATGCAAGGGCCTTGCAAAAAGGTCGATGGGAGAAAACATTCAATAAATAATGGATAATGATTAGGGTGTTCTTCACACAACAGCATAGAGAGAGTGCACTACAAACTATGGAAAAGAGAAGCAATACCCCACGAAATAACCGTCAATTGCTTGAGTAGGAAATCTGAAATAGAGTTGTGGGTTTTGGGTTCTTGTATGTTGGGATACACATACAAGGGTTTACCATTAAATCTTAGAGAGTGAAGGAAAACCAGTGGATGAGGTTGATGCTAGACTAGAGGCACAAGGTGCATCATAGTCAAAGGAAGAAATAGGTAGATATGTAGAGTATTTTGGAGCCCTGTTAGGTTGAGCAAGTATAATTTATGTGTTTTTTGGATCCCTAGTTTGCAGTGGATACACTCTATTTGTTTTTTATGACTAAAGGAACACTGTAGTGCAATTGGCCTACAGTTGGGTGGAGGGTAGAAGCCCTCCCTTGGCTGCCAACCATTAAGATTATCATATAAGTATAATGTATATCCACCTATATATGAAAATGTTACATTGTGAATGGAAATGATGTTGTTATGTGTTATAACAATGTGTCTATCGACATTTTTTGGCATGGGGATAATGTTATATTTTGTTTTTAATAATCAAACAAATGTGTGTTATTCTCATGGTGAAGCGAAATACATATCCCAAATATTGGCGATGTATCTTTGTGTTACAATTCATTGGTATAGTCTTTTATGCATGCCTATTAGGCTCAGCTAAGTTATATTGTAAATGATTTCACGGTTTTCTAATGATCATGGACATTTGGGTAGTTTGATCTATCGACTTATTCTATGTTGCATTGCATATTTCTTCATCTATTTCTAATGGGTTTGGGGTGTTATATTTCAATGACACATGTATTGGTGGTATAACACTATTGGTAGTCCTCCACACCCCTCTCTAGGTATGGATAGATGGCCTTAAACCACAATCCCCATAACACGTGAAGATAATAATAGGGAGACATGGAGGCTTTGTCTCTCTACGGATGCTATTAACTCCTAATTCTACTCATTGTGGAAAGCAACCCTCGCTACCTTGCTGAACCATAAGATACATGGATGTGGATGCACATTTTGGCTTAGCACCTCACCTCACCATCCCATGCCTTCTATAACAAAGGTATATTGGTTACATTGGCCATTTCTTGTATTTTTTTAAGTAGTTTTGCTTTTGGATGTTTTAATTTTTGTTTGCAAGAGGTAATATTTTCCCTTGCATGTACTTCCCCCATCAATTTGTTTATCAAATACGTTTTCATGCCTTGTCCCCTCCATTTGAATCTTATATGTTCGAGTAAACTGAGGGTTAATTTTTTCCCAAAAGTTCGATGGATCTTATTTAGCATTTAGGATGCTCATCCCGGAAGAAGCCGATATCATTGAGGTCATCATGGAAGTCATGCGAAACCATGGATTAGCGTTAATCAAAATGCATAAGAACAAAATAAATATTACTAAACCAAACGAGATGGAGAGAAATTTTCTCCAAGATGAAGAGATTCAGGAGGATGTGAGAGATTGGGTTTCAGATACAACAAATATCTACGTCAATCATACGATATATGTTCATAGTGTCAGCCTCTACTAGCATATGAAGCCAATGTGGGTAAGGTGCTTTTGGAGAGAAGTGAAGTTGAATAAGAAATATTCATACGTGTTGATGTCATCTAGCTATAAATAAGGAAATTAAATAACAAAGTGCCTCTCTAGTTGAGAAGATTGTTGACGTGGTATTCCCAACTTTAGTAGAGGAGAATGAGAATCCATAAGAAATACCTAGGGACTCTCCTTCATATATGTTTAGGTTGATAATATTTGTTTATCTTAACTAGAAAAAATATCATTCTCATGTTAATTATAGGTATAGATTATACAGTAACTTTACATTAGAATGTTTTTGCTATATTATTTCATTACCATATCAATATAGTAATATGGACAAAAACTCTATGCTTGTGGTATGTTATTGTTGTGGTTTTCCTAATGATTGGCCAATAGTCACAATAATGTACCTTTTTTAATAGTTAATATGAAATTGTTGCTTATATTACACAGAGAACTAACATAAAGAACAAAAACTAAATTATTAAAATAAGATCACCTAATTCATAGTGAAACCCGGTATTGGAGATTTCAAATCATAAAAAGACTAGGTTTAATAGAATTTATAGTATTTGTGATATTAAAAAGGCTGAAAACTAATAATTTAGTTAAATCCATGATAAATGTCAATTTCAAAATATTGATGATGCCTTGTTGATCTTTTTTCTCCTCTCTCTGGTTTTTCTTCCTTACTTTTTATATTTGTAATTTATATTACTTTAACTTATATTATGCCAAATAATAAATATAACATCCACTCAAAATGTTAAATAATTTGAAAGTATTTTACATAATTTATATCTCAAAACATATAGCACAACTTCTTTTTTCAGTAACCAAATTACAATTAATAATTTTTAAAATTTGAAAATTTAATATTCATCATAAATACTCATACATAGAAATATGATTATTTTAATTATGAATTATAAGCAAATTAATATGGATGGACATTTCTAAGTTTTAGCGAAAAACGAAAATGGTATTCATCCATTAAAGTCGACCAATAATTCACTCACGGTCAACTACTTAATGTATTAATAGAAAGAATTATAACTCAATATAAGCAACCAAGAGACAAAAGCATGTTAATAGAAAGAATTGTATCTCAAAATATGCATGCAAGAGACAAAAGGGGATTTCTGAGGTAACACTCAATTTCTAAGAAACATTCATTTACCGAATCTCTCATCATTGCCAATAATGGAAAATTTTATGAATATTCCTACTGATGTCCAACGACAAGTGTTGTTCCGCGCTCCTTACATATCACACGATGAGTTGAAGGATGTGTGCAGAAGCTGGAAGGAAATGATGTGTAGTCCCCGGTTCTATGAGGACAGAAAGACCTATGGCACGAGCCAACATTTGATATGTCTTATTCAAGACATTCCCAGTCTCTTTGTTTATGGAATAACAGTATACGACCCTGTGGAGAAGACCTCCTCCATTTCTAACTTATTGGAGGTTCTTTTCTCTGAATGGAAATCTTGTCAAGTTTGGAGAAAGTTTTAATGAAATTGAGAATTGGCCGAGGGGCTTGAATATTGTTGTCTTCATCTATGATTTTGTGTCCAAAGAATGGCGCCGCGGAGCCGACATGTCCACTGGTCGAATCTTTTTCGCTTGTGCAGTTTCTTCTTCGAAAGGACTTATCTGTGCTGCAGCGTGGCGGGACCGGATTTTTGTGAATGGTCTTACAGAGGAAGGAAATCTTACTGGGAAGTGGAGTGAAGTTGAACACCAAGAGTTTTCTCCTTATTCACCTGCATACGCTGTAACGTCCTTGGAGATCTGAGTACTCATACGCTGTTTTATATTTAGCATCATAAATAGCTTCTACCTGTTTTGCTTAAATTTTAAATTATGAATTGTGGTTGCTTTCCATTTTGAAATGGAAACATTATGAGTTGGTGGTGGAAATTGCATTATCTGCTATTTATTCTCTGTTGGCATTCTCACTGGTGTGGAACTAGATATATTAAATCAGGCATTTATACTGTATAATTTTTTTTGAATATGTATATCTTAGTCATTTTCCATGCGTTATTGAAGTTAATAATTATTTTATGAGATCATTTTCCACTCCTTCAATGTTGTAAAGTCCCTTAAAAGTTCACTTGGATTTAAAATTTAGATATATTAAATCAGACATTTACACTGCATAAATTTTCTTGAATATTTATATCCTAGTTATTTTCCATGTGGTATTTAGGTTAATAATTACTTTATGATGAGATCATTTTCCACTGGTTCAATGTTGTAAAGTCCGTTAAGCAATGTTGTAATTTCTATCTATAAAAGATTTCACAATCCTGTTTTGTGATTATATAATTTTAGTCATAATTCTCCAGTTCCTAAATAGAGATATAAAAATACTCCACATAATTTTATCTGAATTTTTTTCTCAAATATAATTATTTATAAATAATAAATTAACTATTATTAATAGTATTAGTTAGCCTTACTAGATATTTAATATTAAACTAATAAGGCCGCATCCTATGTAATTATCTTGGTGGTCTTTATGTTAAGACTTTGGTCTTATACTAATAGTTATAATTAGTGTGATTATTAACTTATCTTTTTTTAATTTCAAAATGTTCCAACATTTACCCCCTAACGTCTGGCTCGGCACTACTGTATTTTAAAGTTTGGTCTTATTTTCTTGACTTATGTTCCTTGTTCATTATGATGGATGAAGGGTTCACCGAAACAAATTTTTTCAAAGATTTTTTTTTGTAAGTCAAAGATTTTTTCATTCATCAAAAAAGAAGTACATCAACAGCAGAACGCAAGTAGTCTCAACCTTGACTACTGTGATTAGCATATGACAAAGAAACATGTCCCACATAAGAAGTTCTCCATGCCTAATTAAGTAGAGAAAGAAAAAATACTTTTGGCCATAGTCTGGGATACCAGATGCTTTTCCATAAAGGATTAGGATTCGTGTCCGTAGAGGAAAACATAATAGAATAATCTTCTCTTAGAGAGAACATACCTTTCGAAAGATGGCCCCATCGCAATTGTCATGTTCTCCATTGTCTCAGACCCATGGAAACTTGGAAGGTGCGAGAAGACGCACCATTGACTACGATAGAATAGAAAGGAGTTTAAATAATTGGTTTGATCCATCTAATCCATGAGGGAGGGAATCCAAATGCATCTAAAATAGACATGATATAGTTCCAATTCAAGTGATCATAAGCCTTAGAGAGGTAAAGTTTAATGAGCATACCTAGAGATTTGTATTAGGATAAAGAGTGAACTACCTCATGAGCCACAATGGTACCATCCATAATTTTCCAACCCTCTACAATGCCCGACTGTTCTGGATTGATAATCATTTTCAGTAGGGTTTTGTGTCCCCTGACTAAAATTCCTGAAATAATTTTGTAAAGAACATTCCATAGGAAAATTGTTCAAAACCCCTTCAGATCTAGTGCAAATCCTTTCTTAGGGATAAGTGTGAGAAATGTTGCATCCAGGCCCAACCATATTCTTTGGGAACGACGAGTATCCTATACCAACTTATGGATTTCAGTACCTTCGAAGTGCTAACCCACTTTGAAGAATTCATAGGTGAATCCATCCAAGCTTGGGGCTTTCTTTAAGGGGAATGCACAAACGACCTCTTCAACCTCCACGTAGGAGATCTCCCACATGATCCTCATTTTGATCTTCCTAGATTAACTGGGGAATACATTGCTTGATTCTTAACATGGACTCACACTCATATTCTTAGAGCTCTATGAAAAGAGTATAGAAATAGGTGATCAACTCAGAAATATCCTCATGTTGAAAAAGCCATCGACCGTCAGATCCATTGAGGGAGAAAATCCTATGAAACTGTCTATTTTTTAACATAGTCCTATGAAATAATTTCATGTTACGCTCACCTTCTTTGACCCGTTGAACTCTTGATTTGTTCCTCCAAAGAATTTATTCTTGTTTTCTTCATTTCTCCAGGTCATTGAGTACCTCACCCTCCTGAACAATGAGGGTTTTAGTCCTACCTTCTAAAATTATCTGCTACTAGATTGACCACATTTATTCCTCCAACTTTCACTTTCATAATGAATTTTACTAAAATATGACCGAGTCCATTTTTTAATCCTTCCTCTTAGTGCCTTCAACTTCAACTAGAAAGTCTCCATTTGATTGCACCCAAACACACTAATATCCTTCCACCATTCTTCTAACTTAGAAATGAAATTTGTTTTTTCAAGCCATAAATATTTGAAACGAAAAGGTCGGTGCCTGGGTGGTTCCTCAGTGCCATCCTTAGGTCAATTTGCAAGAAAATGGGCCAATGATCTGATCCCATGGAGGGCAGGATCTAAGCTTAAAGAAACAATTCCCGTTGTAGGGTTTTATTTGAAATAAAGAATGATCCAAAAGAATGGTGCTCTAGTGCTTACTTCCCTGTTGATTATTCCATGTGAAAGAACCATTAATAAAATCAATATCTTCTACTCCAAGACCTCGAATAGAATACTGAAAGGAAATGGAGATCAGATTCATCCACCCAACTCCTCCTTTCTTCTCACCCAAATCCTTGATCAAATTGAGGTCCCCTACTATAATCCAGCTGGTTTTGCCCAAAATCTCCTTCAGTTGTCGAAACTACTAAGAAAGGTGGCCTTTGTCCCTGGTAGAGTAGGACCATAAACCCTTGTTAATCAAACCTTCTCCACGAAGCCAATACATTCAAATTGACCTGAAAGTGTATTTGGGTAGGCAATCTACTTCCCAAAAGAGATATATCTGGAGTCCCAAAGCATTCCCAAGCCTCCTGCATTACCCTTAGATCCAGTGCCATACACTTAGTCGTAAGCCAACTTCTACTTGTGATTTCACTAAGTTTATCCTGTGTTACCTTAGTTTCCTACATGACTAAGATGTCTGGTTTATCCTGTGGAATTTGTTCCTTTAAGTACGTCAAATTACCCTTTGAGTTGAGGCCTCTTATGTTCCACGAGACCACCTTCATTGAGGAGGGGTGGTTTGAGAGTGCTGGTAGTATTCCGTGAGGACAATTCCTTGTCCTCAGTTAACTAGGATAAACCTTGTTTCTTTGATCACTTCATTGTTGGGTCCTCTACCTTTCTTCCTTGATCCTGAGTTGGACTAACCTTGCCTGGTGGGCATTTTTTCTTCTCATATAGCCAAATCCGTTTGGGGAGGGGATTCCATAGAAGCTTGATGTTGTTCCCAATCTTTATAGATCATATGGAATTGATCTAGTGTATATTGAGGGATTTCTTCCCATCCATCTTTGGCCTAGTTTCACAAGAATGCTACCATAAAACTTTCATTGGAGTTGATTTGATCCATTTTGTCTTCATTCTCAAGGGCTTTCTGGACTTTGGAAAGAAATTTCTTGATTTCCTTGCATGCGGATAACTCTTCTGGTGTTTGCTTGGTTGTTTATTTTTAGGATTTTCAAGACCCTCCTCCACCTCCTGCATTTCTTGAGATGGAGACATAGATACAAGTGCTTTTGGTTGATCTTTTCACCCAGATCCATGAGGAGAGAAAAGCAGTTCCCACATGGAGAGCTTGGGGCTATCAGAGTAGGGGGCACTGGAGCCTGACAAGGAGGGCCTTTGATGGTTGGAGGGTGTCACCAAAGAACTTCCAGGAAGCCATCAAAGGAGGGATCAAATGAAGGAGTAGTTTTCTCTTACGACCATTGAGGGAAGTCGCAGAACAAGTATCCATATTTATGACAAATTTTACGTTCGTAGTCCAGTGGTTTTTATGTCCTTCTATCTTGAGAGTTTGAGGGGTGGTAATTCCTACCAATGCATTACAAGATATGATCAGATTCGTTTCTTCTTTCTCTGGGGTTAGTTCGTAGTGTATATCCTCTTCTTTTAACATTTCTTGTTCCCTTTCATTCTCCTCTTCACAATCTATGTAAAGTAATTTCCTCTCAACACACTTATGACCTTTAGTGTATTTTCTATCACAACTATAATAAAGTAATTTTTCTCTTTTTTCCTCCAATTGTTGTGGTGTCAACCTTGTAGGTCGTGGAAGGCTTGGGGCAGCAAAAATTCCATCTTTATAGTTGTGGGTGGTAGAATTCTTTGTTGTCATAATTTTTCTTTCAAAATTTCTTGCCACCCTGAATGCCTTCTCCAATGAATTAGTTTGCCAAAGGTGAAACTCATGTTGGATGTTATCCTTTCAAGTCCCTATGAAGGCATCAATCCTATGCTCCTTTGGAATATCATTTACCCTTATATTCAATTTTTGGAAGTCCTCAATATGCTTCACCATTGAACCCTTTTGTTTGATATTTATCAATTGGCTAAAGAAGGTGTTTCTCTTTGTATCCTCCTAATGTTATATCATTTACTCCATAAAAAATTACCAAGTGACAAGTGTTTGATGAGAAGAAACCCATCAATACCATACAAACTGATTGGGTTCTAAATATAAACATGAAATGTGTAACTTTTGTGTGTGTTACACATTATGGAGATCAAAATATTGCTCCACCTATAGTATCCATGTTACTGGATCCTTGTCATCAAACTTCCTGATATTGATCTTTGGAACATGGTAGGTCTTTAATCCAAAGTTAGAGTCTATGAAATCATCATTAGCATTCCGTTCATTCTCATCATGAGTTTCATAGAATACCTTTTTGCCATTAGGAAGCATTTATTGTATTCCCCTTATAAACTCCATTGTGTAACCTTATAAACCATATCCCTATCCATTATAAACCTTAATAACTAACCCATAGTCCTTAATCATCACACTCACTGAATTTGAATGTTGGTCCCATTCACTGCTTACCATGTAGTGTCGATGAATGACATTGGTGATGGGCATGTTGGAAGATGTTCCATGACATTTTAAGAGAGTTTTAACAAAGATTCCATAAATGGAAATGAAGAATGATGAAAATGAGACTGCTTGATGAACATTGATTCAAATGTTGATGACCTCAAATATTATGTGAGGATGTCACACATCCTTGAGTCTTGAAACCCTCGCATGTCGTCAAGGGCGCATGCGCCTAATCTAGCCATGTCAAATTTTAGCACATATAGGAACAATTTGAAGAAATTTCAATATTGACCCCATTAACTACTCAACGTGTGACATCGGTGGATGACATTGGTGATGGGGTGTTAGAAGACATTCCATGACATTTAAAGAGAATTTTGACAAATATTGCATTGACACAAAAGTCCTAAATCCCCTAACCCCTAAGCCATCGACCCTTAAACACTTAAGCCATAATCCCTAATCCCTTAATCCATAAACCCTTATGCCCTAACAATGACTTAAACAGTAATCCTTTAACCCAGAATCCCTAAGCCATTAGCCATTCAACTACATGATTCATAAGCACCTAATTATCCCTTAGCTCTCGATGCTTAATCCCTTAAATCCTAAGCTATAATCCCTTAACCCTTCATCCTTTTTACTACAAACCCCTAAATCCCATAACCTCAAAGCCCCTATCCACTTCACACCCAACACCTCAATTAATCAAATATTTAGGCACATTTGGCACTAAAAAGGGAGCTAACCATGGCGATAATTTAGTTGCCAAAAAGGGAGCTAAATCCGACACTATCACTGGCACCATTTCTCGGGAAATATATGGCACTATTTCCAACAATATTTCGGGCGCTATTAGTAGCGCTATTTATGACGCTATTTCCGGTGCTATTATCACCTAATTTAGCGCCTAAATGTTTTGGCTGGTGCAAGAAATGCAAAAAATAGCGCCATCCCAATAAATAACGCTGAATTTTTTAAAACATTGGAGAAAAAAAAACACTAAAACTATCCTTGGAAGCAAATAAGGGAGCTAATCATAAGGATTTGTTGTAGTGAATTTTGATGTATATAATCTACAACAAAAACATACACTACTAAATCCTCATTTCTCTATAGAATGTGACAAGGAATAGTAAGATGAGGCAGCATGCTACTCAGTCACTTTGGAAAAATGTCTTTGTGACACTTATATTGGGTATTAGAGCATTGAGCAGTGTGTGATTGAATTCTTAGACACATATGGAGTCTAAATCAATGCCAACATCCAAAGCCCAAGCCTTAAGCCTTAAAGTTTGATTACATTGCTTCAAATATTCCTATTCAAATCCTCAGAAATATTCTATATCATTTGAATATCTAGTATATGTTGAAATCATTATTTTCTTGGGAAATATATTTGGTGTTTTAATGGATTCCAACTAGCCTGAAGACTAAATTTCCCATAAAAAACAAGAATTCACAAGAAGCTCTTCAAGAATGGCCAAAATATTATAATTGTAGACATAAAGAGTATAATATCTCTCAAAATCAAGAAGTTTGGATTGGTCATCTCTACACCCATGTTCTCAAACCTGATGAGTCTCTATCTATCTTCCATAATTCAAACCTTATGCTTCCACACAATGAGAATCCATAAGCAATATCCATGGACTCTCCTTAATGTTGAAATGTTTGGGTTTATTATATTTGTTTCTTAGTTACTAACAAGTAAATCTACTTCTCATTCTAGTTGGAGACATAGACTATATAGTAACCCTTGATATAATACCATGCTCTTTTTATTATATCACCGTGTTATAATAGCATTATAGTAATATGGACAGAAGTTGTATGCTTGTAATATGCTATTGATGTGGTTTCCTTACTGCAAATGCATCTTTTTTATTATTATTTGGTATGAAATTCTTGCCCAAATTAATGTATTGGTGTAGTTTCCATACTGGCAAGATAATAGTGGCTCAAATGTATCTTTTTTATTATTTGATACGAAATTGTTCCCTATGTTTAAAAAAAGGAACTTACTTAAAGAAAAAGGTCAGTGTTTCTTAAATAAGATCACCTTATCCCTAATGAAAGGGGGCATTGGAGAATCCCTAAAATGGTGGGGTTTGAAAAGATTGAAGATGAATAGCTTATCTATAAAACCGTATTAAATGAAAATTTCAAAATATTGATGATCTCTTTTTTGACATTTTCTCTCCTATCCACTTTCACTTTTGCATTCTTACTTTTCATATCCATTTATATTATTTTAGTTTAGATTGTCCTTAATGATAAATGAAACATTCACTCAAAATGTGAATAATTTCAAAATATTTTTGCACTTTCCATCTTAGTATGATATAGATGTTGTAATGTCATGTATTGTAAACATTCCAATTACATAAGCATAAAAATAAAATTTGAAAAATAAAATGAATAATTAAAATAAAGTTGAGTAAAATAGTCAATTTCTTTTTAGGGTTTTTTTTACTCCAATTAAAATAATAATAATAATAGTAAAAGTAAAAATGACCCATGGTATTAGTACATGGTATTGAGAAGTTGTTGACCCATAGTATTCAGTGGAATATAGCCTATTTAAAGAGAGAAATTAATTGAGCCTAGATCCATCTTAATGAAAAAAAATGATAAAATAAAAGAAATTCATTTGCGGCATCCGGTATCGGTGCCAGTAATGAAGGATTTTATGAATATTCCTACTATTATCCAAGGACTTGTCGCGCGTTCCTTACAGATTATACAATGAGTTCAAAGGTGTGTGCAGAAGCTGGAATGAAATGATGTGTAGTCCCCAATTCTATGAGCACCGAAAGTACTACAGCACGACTCAAGATTTGATATGTCTATTTCACTCAATTGCGAGTCTCTTTGATTATGGAATAATAGTATATGACCTTGTGGAGAAGACCTCGGAAAGGACAACCCCTATTCCTTATGGTCCTCCTCCATTTGTTGTTTTAAGGAAAGGAAAGCTTTTCCTATTTGGAGAAAGTTTTAATGAAAGGTTGTTGTCTTCATCTACGATTTTGTGTCCGCGGAGTTGACACTTATAGTGTAGACGTGGCTCCTTTCAAAAGAAGTGATCAGTGATGCCTGTTCTGTGCTGCAACGTGGCGTGACCGGATTTTTTTGAATGGTGTTACAGAGGAAGGAAATCCGATCTCCTATTTCTTTCAGCTGTCAACTGGGAAGTGGAGTGCAATTGAACACCAAGAGTTTGCTCCTTTGGAACTGCATACGTTGTAGCATCCTTAGAGATCTGAATATTCAACTACATACGCTGTAGCATCCTTAGAGATCTGAATATTCATACGTTGTTTTATATTTAGCATCATAAATAACTTTTACTTGTTTTGCTTTAATGATGAATTGTGGTTGCTTTACATTTTGAAATGGAAACATTATGAGATGGTGCTTGAAATTGCATTATCTGCTATTTATTCTTCATTGGCATTCTCACTTGTGTGGAAATTTCACTTGGATTTAAAATATAGATACATTAAATCAGGCATTTACACTCTATAATTTTTTTTGAATATGTATATCTTAGTTATTTTCCATGCGTTATTTATGTTAATAATTATTTTATGACATCATTTTCCACCGGTTCAATGTTGTAAAGTGTCTTACGTAATGTCGTAATTTCTATCCATAAAAGAGTTTACAATCCTCTTGTGTGATTATACAATTTTAATCATAATTCTCAGGTTCCTCAATGTTGTAAAGTGTCTTACGTAATGTTGTAATTTTTATCCATAAAAGAGTTTACAATCCTCTTGTGTGATTATACAATTTTAATCATAATTCTCAGGTTCCTACATAGCGATATAAAAATACTTAATATATATAAAAATACTCCATATAATTTTATCTGAAAAATCTCTCAAATATAATTATTTTTAATAGTAAATTAACTATTATTAATAGTATTAGTTAGCCTTATTAGATATATAATATTAAACTAATAAGGCCGCATCCTATGTAGTTATCTTGGTGGTCTTTATGCTAAGATTTTGGTTTTATTCTAATAGCTATAATTAATGTGATTATTAATAATAAATATATAAAATTATTCTATATTATTCCTTATCTTTTTTTAATTTCAAAATGTTCCAACATTTACTCCCTAACATCTGGCTTGACACTACTGTATTTTAAAAAGTTTGGTCTTATTTTCTTGACTTATGTTTCTTGTTCCTTATGATGGATGAAGGGTTCACCGAAACAATTTTTTCAAAGATTTCTTTTTTGTAAGTCAAAGTTCTATTCATTCATCAAAAAAGAAGTACATCAACAGCAAAATGCAGGTAGTCTCAACCTTGACTACTGCGATTAGCATATGACAAAGAAACATGTCCCACGTAAGAAGTTCTCCATGCTTAATTAACCAGAGAAAGAAAAAAATACTTTTGGCCATAGTTTGGGATACCAGATGCTTTTCCATAAAGGATCAGGATTTGTGTCTGTAGAGGAAAACATAATAGAATTATCTTTTTTGAGAGAGAACATACCTTTCGGAAGATGGCCGCATTGCAGTTGTCATGTTCTCCATTATCTCAAACCCCTGGAAACTTGGAAGGTGTGAGAAGACGCACCATTGACTACGATAGAATAGAAAGGAGTTTAAATAATTGGTTTGATCTATGTGATCCAGGAGGGAGAGAATCCAAATGCATCTAGAATAGACATGATATAGTTCCAATTCAAGTGATCATAAGCCTTAGAGAGGTATATTTTAATGAGAATACCTAGAGATTTGGATTAGGATAAAGAGTAAACTACCTCATGAGCCACAATAATACCATCCATAATTTGCCAACCCTTCACAATGCCCGACTGTTATGGATTGATAATCATTTTCAGTAGGGGTTTGTGTCCCATGACTAAAATTCCTAAAATAATTTTGTAAAGAACATTGCACAGGAAAATTGTTCAAAACCCATTTAGATCTAGTGCAGATCCTTTCATAGGGATAAGCGTGAGAAATGTTGCATTCAGGCTCGACCATATTCTTTGGGAATCATGAGTATCCTATGCCAACTTATGTATTTCAGTACCTTCAAAGTGCTAGCCCACTTTAAAGAATTCATAGGTGAATCCGTCTAGGCTTGGAGCTCTGTTTAAGGGGAATGCATAAACGACCTCTTCAACCTCCACATAGGAGATCTCCCACATGAGATCCTCATTTTGATCTTCCTAGATTAATTGGGGAATACATTGCTTGATTCTCGAGTTGGACTCACTCTCATCCTCTTAGGGCTCTATGAACAAAGTCTAGAAATAGGTGATCAACTCCTCAGAAGTATCCTCATGTTGAAAAAGCCACCGACCATTCGATCCATTGAGGGAGAAAATCCTATGAAACTGTTTATGTTTTAACATAGTCCTATGAAATAATTTCATGTTACGCTCACCTTCTTT